>CALNHX010010259.1:0-41917 GCA_940337035.1 Agriotes lineatus | reverse complement strand
CTGCTCCCATTCAAATGGAAACTCCAACTAGGTGGCTCAACTTTTCACCATCATTAGGGCTAAAGGAGTCAAAGACTGGCAAATTTAAGATATGCTGATGATATCCTAAAAGGGTGAAATAACTAGAATAAGACTAGGTTGGATGGTATTCGGAAGACTATCCTCCCAGTTATGAAATACACGTGGAGAACTGGCCAATAACAAAAAATAATACAAAAAATGAGAATTGTCCAAAGAGCGGTGCAGAGAGCCATAATGATCGGAGTAACCAGGAAAAACAAATATAATAACAACAGAATTATGTAAAGCGATAACCAAAGTCATGGACAGCGGCAACAGAATAACGTCGTTAAAATTAATAGATGGAGCCCCAGAATTATAGAATGGGGACTATACGAGTACAATAGGGGCAAAGGGAGGCCCCGATGAGATGGTATACTGATACGAAAGGAATAGCGGGTGAATAGTGGATACGTGTACAGCACAAGACCAGACCGTGAGCAGTGGAAAATATGAGGAAACAAAACTTTAAGAATGAATATAAATGATGAAGTAGTTAATGATTTTTTTCCAATAAAAATAATTTAAAATCTGAGACATCTTCGTGACTTTTCAATATAACTCATATTCGCCGTAAATATTTGGACAGTTATTCGCCACAAGAAAATTAAAAATATTGATACACTATTTCTGATTGTATAACAATATTTCAGTAATGTGGTATATAAAATAATAAGTGCGGCAGCTTATAAAAAAGCAGCTTCAAAATGCAAAATCCTATTGATTAGAATTATTTCTATTTAGTGACATTCTGTTGATTTATGTTGTATACAAACACACTAATTAGCATTGAATAAATCCTATAAGGAATTTGCAGAAAGATTACATTTACATTTATTGAGTTATGCAGTATCATAAATACGCATAAATATAAAGAAATAGTAACAATTTAATTATACGTCAAAGCATTGAAATATTAATATTCCATCTTGTATACAACTATATTAACACGTTAATCGCCGCAATACAAATTCAGAAATGGGTCTCAAGGGCCACTACGTAGAAGAAACAATAAAACATATCTAATATTGAAACGCCTATAAATAGGCAACCAAATACGCTATCCAAGGGGTAAATGTGTTGTTGGGTATAGGAGGCCACGTGCATTAGGCAAAGCATGTAAAGTTACGCACAATGAGAAGCTACCGTGAATCACACGGCCACGAAAACTTTTCAACGTGAGATGCAAGTTAGCATCACACGGCGCTGTAAATAAAAAGATAGAGATGCACGTTAGCTTCACGTGGCGATTAAAGTGTTAACTAATATATTGTAATGGTTTACTGCCCACGGCAATTCTGATTGCTTAATTAACACGAAAATGAATACTTTCTAAATGAGCACAGAATTAAATATTTTATTTATTGCAAGACAGTCAGTATTTTACACTAATAAATGCACTTGATATGAGCAGCAGTAACTATAATTTGGGAGAGAAAGGTTAGCATTAGATAAATTAGAATTCGAAAGGGTTACGTTCAGAATGTCAGTAATAATTGGTGTTCGGAATGGCAAGCATAGCTTAATTTATGTAGCTGACGTGTTTGAGTTTGGTGAAATCAATACAATAATGTGAATTTGAAATAATACGAAGATGATTTGTACGGAAAATACGGAAAGTACATGAGCGTTATGAGTATTAAAAGTTTATAAGCCAACAAACGGCAAGGTAACAGATGGGTAAAGGAGCAGCGCGAGCAAAACAATGGCTGCAAAGAGCAATGAAATAAGGCAACCTATCGAGAGGACACAGACAATTACTACAGTGCTAAATAAACTCATGTGAATCAGTGTAATTAAATTAAGTGATTAAAAGCAGAGCAAAGTTTAAAGCGACAATTTCCAAGAAAAGACAGTTTAGTATTTAAGCAAAAACAGTGCATCAAAATTATAGTTCTTAAGTTAAAACATGATATCAAACCTCATTTCGTAAAACGAATGTAAATCGTAATCACTAGGTAACGAGAATGTCAATTGTTAATAATATCCAAACAAGCTTGAAGATTTTATGTTGTGTGCCAGTTGAGCTGCACAATTTAATGAAAAAATCTTGAATAAAAAGTTATTTGTGAGAGTCAAATAGTGTAGTTCATATTCACCAGTGTGTAGGCCATCTTTGTGTCTAATTTATAAAGTAATAATAGTGCCCAGCGAAGAGGGATAGCCAGCCGCAAGAATTGCCCAAGTGCGATTAAGTTTGGAGGTCCTTTTCGACTGATTGGAGACATCGACCAGCGAAAGTCGTGTGTACTACGTTTAGATAAGACCTTCAGGAGTGCCTGGGTATATAAATTGGAACCAACAAGCCATTCCCAAGTGTGTAATTGCCGGGGCGTCACTAGACAATGTATCCAGCTATGAAGCTCTCCGTTTAAGGTAGGATTCTACCGGAAAGCGTTGCCGAAGCCCCATAAACCGTGGGGTTCTTCAAGATTGGACATTGCCCGAGAGGTTGAACGTGATTCCAGCTGCCCAGCTTCATCCAGATTCGAATTATCGAGGTAGCGTCCCTTAAATTTGTGAATTGGAGTTGATTTTGCCACATTACCGGAAATAAAACAAAAGAAGATCAGAGCGTTGGTTTACGTCATTTGAAACAATACAAGGTTAGCCGAAGGCTACGTCACATAATTCGCAGTATTTACCTAATGTATTCTTGCCATTTTTGGTGTTTTTTAAAGTCAGATTACGCTGATTTCTTGTATCTGCAGATCATTTGTTGTTGCATTCAATTTTGAGGTTATAGAGCTGTCAGAACGAGTTTAAGCGTTTGCGATACTACACTGGTTAATTTGTCATACACCAAAGCATTTGTAATACAAAGTTTTTTGTTGAACCTCGCCCTGAGATTAGAGTGTTTCTTATGCTACACTGGAGTTTTTCCATAAATTATTGCAAATAGATAAAATACAAAGAGCAATAAACCGTTTATTGAGCTAATAATTATGACATCATTTTCTGTAGCCCTGAGATTTACACAAAATTCTTGATTGAAACTATTTAATATTTATAAATTGTGGTGATTTGCCCTATTTATTATTTACTAAAGCCTTATATTAGTTAAGGGCATCGTTACAATATAAATTATAACTGTGCATAAGGTTATTAATTGTGAATATTATAAATTTCGACAATTAAATTTTGTATTATTTTGGTACCTCAAATGCAGAGTACTGGACCTGGCGAAGAAACAGTGGGGGGGGGGGGGGGGGGTGATACCGGACTCTAACGATACAGAGACGACAACGCCACAATTTCAATAATGATTATGATGATTTCCCCTCACTACTGTGGAATTTACTAGTGGACAGCCTTCTCCGTCGACTTAATGCAGCTGTCTTCTGCACTTAACACTATAACCCTGCTTAATGCCACATATGAACAAGTGCTAAAATGGAAAATAAAGATCCTTAGAGCACCAAGTGTTTTTCACGTATCTTTAACGTTTTCAGGCGAAGTCACATAAATGTGGGCAGCGTCTTTGACAAAAATCTGAATTGGGGAAAACATACTAAAACAAGAATTGGCCTTTTGTCAATGCCGCACGATAGGCGACTATGAAGGGCTTCGCCAAAAGTTGACTTGTGGCTGTATCGTCTAGTCGTCATTTGAACAATACATTACTATGGAGCCCTGTTCTGGTGGATTCAGAATCATATAAGTTGCTACAGCAACCCAATTCTCACACCTTCAACGACTAGTGTGTCTGAGTAGTTGTAGTTTTGAAGAGTGCTCTGGGTCTCCCTGTACTAGATCTTGTGGAGGTGATGGTATTAAGGACGACTCTAAGGCTGCGGGTGAACATTCTTAAAAAGTCTGTCCATAGTACGCCTCTACTAGAAACAAGGGTAAATTCTGGTTTGATTATTTTTTTATTTTTAAGAAAAATGTGAAAACTGCACCTGTATCTGACATAGTTATTTTTACGGATCGATCTAAAACCGCAGTATCATTCAAACGATCTAGACCTTCAAGCATGGCACTAAAGAAAACAAGCGTTTTTCAAGCAGATGTGATAGCTATCATGCAAGGTGCAAATGCAATTCTAGAGCGTGTAATCCAGAATAAGACAATTAGAATAGCTAGTGGCAGTAGAGCTGCCTCATTTGCATTGAACAACCACAAAATTGTTTCAGAAGTGGTATTTCAGTTCCACTGCACTCTGAAGCTAGCGGCAAGGAACAATGTTCTAGAACTCGTCTGAGTAAAAGTGTATGCAGAAAATTATAGAAAAGCACTTGCTGATGATCTACTTTTTAGGGTTCCAAACCAGCAATTGCACATTCACTGCTTCTGATGTACACCATAATTAGACAAGCAACCCACAATTGACATTGCACTAAATATCACCACGCAGAGATGAGAGCCCTACCGCGAAGGATAACAAGATTTTGGCAAGTTTGCCACGAAGTAAACTTCGACTTGTCGTAGGAATACTTTCTGAGACCTGCGCTATATTCGAGATCGTCGCCTAGTCACTCACAATAGTGCGTCGTATATCCTTGTCCTTATTGTAAGAATGAGAGAGTTCACGGACACGCCACTACGACAGTACGATGTTCTCGAACATATCTCTGTAGACTGAACAAGCACATTCACCTAGTTTAAGACCCAACTTGTTGAAGGTGGGACCTTGAAGACGAGACGACAGAGCACATCGCATATGAATGTCCTGCGCTCATTTCGATAAGAAGATCCATGTAGGAGAATTTCTGACTTGACATGGCCGGGATCCGTAGCACCTCTCTGACTAGTATCCTGGAATTCACCGAAAGAATCGGATGGCTTAATTGAGGCAGCCAAAGGGTACCGCTCCAGAATCTAGAATCCATTTGATAATATAATATAATATATTATTGTGGAAATTATTTATTTAAATAACTGATTCTATCTTCTATCGCTGGTGGCCTAGTGGTAAGAGTGACAGACTAGTAATCACAGCGATCAGTGGTCCCGGGTTCAAACCCCGGGGTAGGCACACATTTACGTAGAAAAACGTACAATATCAGTCCTTCTCAGGACTAACCAGGAACACCTGAAGACGGGAGTAGATAGAAACTTCTGAAACGTCGTGTGATCTACACCCTAGAGAGTGGAAAAAATTCGATAAAACATATATCATTCCCATAAGGGTTGAGTTTCAACATTCTAGCAAGTATTATCTTGATTTAGCATAAATTATTGGAAATACATTTGCTATCAACTCAAATATCGTGGTATCTTTTTTATAATTTACTCATAATGCTCATTTACCCACTGGAACCGCCACAATACTGGATATTTTAACTAATGGGAACCAAATTCAATTATGGCAATGCAACCTAACAAATTTCGCCAAACAAGTTCGCCATTCTTCAGGGAATTATCAGTGATTACATAATTAAAGCGTTGCCTATGTGATAAATACAACAGTAAGTAAATACACGTCACGAACAACGAACACTCAGATAACGCCTCTGCCGGAAATGCAGACTTGCAAAACACTAAATTCAATCTTTTACGATAAACTTTCTGACCTTTATGTTGCGCTCCCAAATGGAAACTAGGGCTTAACTCGAGCCTTCAGGAAGTCCCACGATGCATGGGCCCTCTTTCTCCGTTGGTCTGCAGATACAAGCCGCTGATGCCTTGCAGAACAACTTCTGCAATTGACTGGTCCGAAATTTAGCCGTTGCCCCACATCTAGGGTTTCAGCTGCTCACCCACGAAGGTCGCTGCCTACCTTTAGCTCACAGGGCTTCAATTACACTGCTAGAACCTAGTATAGAATCTTGGAAAACCAGCTACCACAATAAAAACTAGGGTCACTTTCAAATTTTAGAAATATTAGGTTTTCGCTTTGTCATTATACTCAATAAACAATACTTATGTATTTAAAATTAAATAATAACAGATTTCAGAAAGAAGCAGGCAAAAAAGGTAAAATTTTCTATGATTTCTTTGTAGTATTTGGTTATGTATTAAACTGTACAAGGTGTCTATAATCCAAGTGTTTTGCATCCTGTTGCAGTTGCGAAGAGAGTTGGTTAGAGAATTGTAGAGAATACTAGTAAAATTTTAAACATTTTAACATACATACCTTTTTCTTGGAGTCCAAAATTATCTGACATTGCGGCACTTATAAAGAATGACTTATATATGATTTCCTGGCAGAAAATTGAAGAACTTGGAAATAGGCGTCAAATATTTTTATTTAGTTTACGTTACACGTACTGCAACAGGGGTATATTGTAAAAGGAAAGAGGAAATTGGAATACTTAATATAAAGACGTATTTTCTGATTGTATGTTTATTATTCTCCCAAGCAAAGGAGAAAAAAAAGAAGGAACATATTTCTGCTATAACTGATTTATTAAATTACTTAAAAATACATTACCTAAAAATTGTGAATTGGATCTCGGTTATTTATTTTTTCCTTTAGCTAATAAATTCACTTTAAAAATATGTTCTGAATACCTGCTTTAAAATAGAATAATAAAAGAGAGACAACTGATATTTAAAATGCTATATTGAGCACACCAAGTTACATGAAATTCTGGTAATCCTACGACCAATTTTAACTAATTTTTTCTCTATGCGCTGTCATGCGAATCTATGCGCATGCAAGCACTTCAGAAGGGACGGGAAATTGGCAACACAAAACACAAAATTTACACAGCAAGCAAAAGTCATTCAAATGTAATTAAATATAGAGGAAATTCCGAATTCGTTACGATACCTTAAAACCATGGAGGAAAAAGTCAGTGTCTAGTAATCTGGTATATGTTGAACCACCAAGAGAGAGAGTTAGAGAGGCGTCTTCGCCAAGTCAGAGAGAGATGGCCTAGGTGGAAAGAAGATATCTGAGGTGGGAGCTGCAACAGAAATAAGCCGGTGACGGTTGAATGTAGCCAGCTCGATGGGAGACGTGTGATATTTTAAGTCAATGTAATATCGAAATTTCGACACCGATGAGAAAGGTCAGACGGTAAGGTACGGAAACCCAAAATGTTAATATGCATAGCACAACTTGATAATTCGAAATTAAATCGAGTTGCCCTGCGGCCGGTAATGTTATTCTTACAAAATACCACAGTCACAAAAACAACAGCGTTACCTATTGCCGCAATCTATATCCCGGCACAATGAAACAGCTTCAGCTAAATTTGGATAAATCACCTCTTGCAGCAGTTTGAGGTGTTGAGCGTCACACATGCGTGCTTGAATAGTAAATTGCGCTTACAGGTCGAAAAACGAAATTTGCAGCACCAGCTTCGTTAGTCCCTCCTTGCGGGGTGTAACGGCAGAAAAGGTAATTCTTTACGAAGCTATGTAGACGTTAATTGCAGACAATAGAGTCTTTCCGCTCGTGGGCTGAGTGTAGGGCTCAATGTACTTCTCCAATGTAATATCAGACCGAAATTTAAAAGCGAACATGATCATTTTCGAGTGCGGCTATTTTACCCTTGCCGTCAATACTAGATCCATTCTCTGTTCCTTATAATTGATAACATTTTTACTTATATTAAATTATAATAAATCGATTTTACTTGTTTTTAAAATGTTATTTTCATAAAATTAGTATTAACAAAGGATGGGACCCGTTAAAGCTTTCTGCGACAGGGCCCACCGGGAAATATCCAGGTGGTACAATTCGATGTTGTCTGCTGCTTTTGATATATGTATTAAGTATATAATAATGCGTTTAAAACCGGAGGTTAAAAAAAGTTATGTTTCCACATAATTTAATGTATTTTCAATATCTTATTAAGTCCATGCATACCGCACAGGTTGTAAATATAATTTCAAACATTTATTTAATTCATTAGTTAATGTAGAATTAAATAGAGCTGTAAATATATTTTGTGAACGGTGAAGCAAGCCATTTGCTACATTAGTAGCGCGCGATTGAAAAAGCAATTAGGAGAGGCTGTGGTATTAATCCGAAACCGGTAACAGAGATACATCCCGAACGAACTGTCAATAGTCACCAGAAACCTCCCGTCAACAGTGCATACCTAATCTCTAAAAAAATCATGCTCAGTGTTGTTTGATGTAAAATGCCCTTTCAATAAATGCGTGTAGTACCTAATAACTATACTCTGTTTAAAAATTTAACAATAATAATTATTAACTTCGGTTTTTCATGTTTAGCTTCTTCTCAAATATTTTTAGATTAGGACTGTTGCAGCGAAACAAATCTCGCAAAGAAACAAAATAAAGGATTGTAATAAACGAAAATCTATTTCAGTGTGTGTCCTCAAAAACTCCCAGATAGACATTGTTAGAACCAAATTAAAAAAAATTGTTTAGAATCAATAATAACAGTAATATGGTAAAAATATTAAATGCTAAAATAAAAATTGGCGATTTTTTACTAGAATCCAAAATACTCGAATTTGTTTTGTTTTTACTCGCAAAAAAAATTAAATTTTGATTTTGTTATTTTATGTGTTGACCATATAATATAAGATTCGGCCGCGTAATTTATACGTTGATCTGTTACGTTATCGAAATGCAATTTTAATGGAAGGTACATAGCGGCCGGTGTACCTATCAAAATCTTGCCGCAAGTATCTGTAATTAGAGCTTTTTCAATTATGTTTTTTAAACAAATTAGTTAATTTGTTTACGAAGTAAATCAAGCGCCATTTGAAAGGGAGTGACCTAAAGAACTTGAGAAGAATAGGTTGCCCCCTCTCAGTCTGCCGTAACCTCCTGGTAGCTAGGTGCTTTTTCGTTAATTATCATCCCTCATCGTGTATTGAAAATTGTGTTACTTCAAACTGAAGCTAAATTTGTCCTTTACACAATGTTATATGGTTGCCTGCGTAAATACTGCCGTAACTGGAAGTTGTCAGCATTTGAATGTCCCGCTTTTGCCTGCCCTGCGCGAGGCGGGAGGCAAGGAGAAGAAACGCGAGCTGCTCCGTGTAATAGACAAGGACGGAACGTGGCAGTTGCGACCAGTTTCGAGTGCATCAGTAGTGTGCATGACGCGTCCACGACACTCGACGTGAGCATCTTTCAACATTTTTTTGCCAGTTAAATTCTTGAGTTTCAAAAATGAAAAAATGTTTTCTGTGCGCTACATCCTTGTCTATTGCACTGAGTCACGCACGCGTTTCTTCGCCCTGGTTCATTCAAATGCTGGCAACCACTAATCGCGGCAGCTTTGGCGCAGACAACCATAGTAAATAGAATAGAAAAATTTAGCTTCACTTTGGTGTAAAACAATTTTTGATAAACGATGAGCGATGATAATTAACGAACCTTTTTGCACCTGGCTGCCAGGAGGTTGCGGCAGACTGAGAGGTGGAAACCTATTTTTTCAAGTTCTTTAAATCATTTTCTTTCAGGTGGCATTTTAATTAATTCGCAAACAAATGAACTAATTTGTTAAAAAAAATAATTAGAAAAGCTCTAAACACAGGTACTAGCGGCAAGATTCTGTTAGGCACACTGGCCGCGATGTATGACTCGATATGTAATTTTCCTTTAAAATTACATTTCGGTGAAATAACAGATAAAAGTATAAATCATGTGGCCGGGTCTCGTATTCATGTTGCGATTATTATCGTTGCTAATGTTTTTAACAAAAAATTTTATTTGGGTGTTTTTGACGATGCTAACATAGATTTGTCAATCTTATAAACTAGGTTTTCTCAAACGATATTTTCCTGTTACATTTAACAGATAACAAGAGATTTAAAAAAATAATTTGTGCAATATAGGGTCAACTGTTCTAGAGCAACGCGGCAGCGAAAACAAAAATAGGATATGCTGTAGCTTGGGAGATACTGTTGAAAAATGAAAATGTTAATTTGAACATTTCAGTTCCAAGTTCCAGCTTGTTTACTTGTTACTGAAAAAATGAAATGAACATGCTCGCTACACTTGCTTACGTAGATTAATATAATTTAACGTATGAGACAAATATCTTGAAAAAAAAGGTATACTGGAAATGTGCATTAAACGAAGTCTTAAAAGATCTCTATTATTTGGAGGTGTCATAGCCAAGTTTTTGTTTTACTATTGGTGAATATGATTTTGGAGACCACTTGTTTTTTACCCAGTATTTTGGAAACCACTAAGTTTGTTTTACGCCAAGCTCTCAGCATATCCCTCTATTTCATTGGATGACTTCTATCTACCATCCTTTTTGTAACCAATAAGGTAGGAGATGATCTTCTAAAGCAATTCCTAATGGGTTGCATTCGGTAGTTTGGTCGCTTCCACTTCTATTGACCCGCACATAATGTTGACGTCCGCTTCGATAACCAAGAAAATTTCTTGTACTTTTCATTGAGGATGAACAAAGAGAGCAATATTTCGATCAGATTGATTTTTTCCAGACTGAAGATAAGTCAATTTTTCTTGTTGACATGCCTTACTGTTTCCAATAGTCATACAATAAAAAAATGTGTGACTTTTATCATCAAGTATGTTGTATTATCTGCTTCCTTTATTACTATTTCTATTCACATTGTATTACTTATGCATCAATTATCTTTTAATGAAAGCTCTTAAACTATCAAGCTTTATGCCGATATGTATATCCCTTTTCACTGATATGTCGTTCTCAACATTGAGTAAAGACAATGCTACTGAAAGTACTGATTACTTTCACCCCTTTTTCTTTACGAAAACTTTTTAATAATTGATAATATTCCTCGAATTTTAAAATTTAAAAATATCTTTATAATATTTTCTTAAATCGGTAGTGAAAAACGCCGAAATCGTTAAAAATGCGAAAAATCAGCAGTGAAGTAATCCATTGTTTTACGACTCTTTGCAGTTGGCGGGGTTACAGATAGGTGACAGAAAACGCCAACACAACCTGTAAGAATTAGTTTGAAATGTTAATTTCTCGATTTAAAAAAAAAACATAATGTGCACCTCCTCACTGAAGTTCCTTTTTATCGCTCATGTGGTTTATTTGCCTCGGCCCTACGGGCCTCTGCGACTGAATCTATGTTCGTAATAAAAAGCTAAACTCCAGTGCCGTGGCATATATACAAATAACTATTTTAAACAGTAGTAGTTAAAATCTTGTTAATAAGTGCACTGTGAGAAAAGTGGAATAAATTCAAGTTTTCTTACTTGTTGCACTAATAGCTATTAATAGTAGATCAGTAGATGAATTAATACTAATTTAATATGAAAGCACCTGTACTTAGTGAAGAAAAGTGTAAGCAGTATTGTAACAACTTCTGATTTATAAATGTTACACCCTTAACCTTCAGATTATAATACACTTACTCCTGTGTCACATTAAATAAGTAACATACCGCGTTTAGCTTCAGGGAAACCACCGATCGCATTCAGGGGCACCTCCCCATTCAAAACGAAAAGCTGAGCTTTCAACTTAGATAGATAGATGTGAACAAAGAGCTCGTGCCCCGCACTTGTACAAAAGAAGATTAGCCCGGAGCTTCTTTTGTGCCAGAAGCATATGATTTAACAATCAATTAGCTAAAAGGGGCACCTAACCCTTGCGGTGAGTTATAGGACGGGCATGAAGTAGCAAAGGGGTGTTCAGTAGGTTGTTTCTGGGGCTGAACTGCCACTCCCTTAAAACCCACGGATCGATTGTGCACACCACCTTACGCAGGAGTGGCCACGCAAAAATAAGTCTCCGACCTTCAACCCCCATCCTATTATGTGATAAAAACGTGTTTACACACACTTAACCAGATCACAACACGCTGGGGCAAAGATGACAGAATTATAGGGGCGCGGGGCGTTTGCCGTTAGTAGGGGCTGTTTATTGGAAACTGGATGACGGGAATGATGCCCAATTGATAGCTTATCGTTTATGAACAACGAATAAACTTTAGTGCTTAAACAAGCAGACATGATTTCATTGTACTTCAGTTTTTATAAGATTACTGGGAATTTCCCTTATTATTAGAGCTAGAAAAGAATTGTTACATTTTCTGATTGGCCATTCCTATCAAATGCCATTAGGTAACCTCTTTGACTTCAGTTATTTAAACTTTTTCAATTTGTAAATTGGTTGGTCCCTTACGAAAATTATGTACACTCTGTCTTCTAGAAGCCTGTAATTTTTGACAGAAACTGACGCAAAACATAACCTGCTAATTTCGAATTTGACATAGACTTACAGTTTTGCCAATTTCAAATAAAATTTTAGATTGCATTATTTGAAATTCAAAGCATACTAGATGTAATTCTTTTTAAGACACCCGGTATAATTTGTTGTATGTACGTATCACCTATAGTGACAGTCAGATTTCATTTTCATTTATTGAGTAGATAGGTAACCATAAGTAAATATTCTTAATTGATAGGAATACTTTAATTTTGTATTAAGACGATGTACTCACCCGAGAATTTATGGGAGTAAAAATTCATATTACCTACAACCTGCTAGTAAATCTAGAGCCTTGCAAACTGTCTAGAATTTTGTTAAGAGTCTTGATGTACAATCAAAGGGTCTTGGTTTGTCTTAATTTATACACAAGATTTTGGCCAGCCTTTCTCTTGATAATATTGACAAGGCAAGACAGGAGTCTAGAAATTCCAGATCTAGATGGCATCACTACTCAGACCGATAAGTACGCAGATAATATTTCAGTAGTGACCTTACAGTTATGAAATTTGTAAGTATAAAGTAATAATGTCAAAAATAAGTAAAACTATTCGAGGCGATCTTATTTATTTCGACTGGATAAAACAGATGAAAGAAAATTGGTTTGAAAATATTTCGCTTGTAAAATATGATTCTGCCAGTGAAAGAATTGCAGTGGAATAGAGAGAACATATACTCTTTGGCAATCCAACATTATAAATATGAATTCGTTACAATAGCTTCGAGTAAAATGTAACAATACCGGAAAGTGTCCAATATTAATGTCGTAACTTGCTAATATTTGAAGAAACTACCTCACACGTAATGCAGAAGAAAGGAGGTGGATATAAAGAATACATAATAAATTTATCTAGTTTTATAAACAGTAGTAAACCAATAGTTAAGGGCGCCAGGTTCAACAGCTTGCCATGAACCATACGGAATAGTCGAGATGTGACGTAACACAAAAGCAACGACAGCTAGTGACAAACGTCACCAATACATTGCTTCACGAGAACGACTTTAATACACCAAAAGACATGTTTTGACGTAAACAATTGGAAGAAAGTAATTACATAAGCAGCACATGAACAAACAGTATACGGAAATAAACAACCAAATACGTTTCATTAAATAAAAGTGCACGGAAGTGACTGAGCGAAGTGTAAAGACTCTAACTAAAATAAATTCAATTAGCCGCTGCACAAAAGCTATTTGACAACATAATCCATGTATCGCGCCGCACAACAAATCATTCTTGAACAGACACGAATATAGATAATGTACAAATCCAAAAATTTAAGATCTACAATGAATCTCCATCACAGGCTGAATCGTGCCTGCTATGTATTTCGTACCGGTAAGTGTGAGATGCGATCTCAGGTGCCCAGAAAAATTGGGGCAATTTGACAATCTTAGCTTAATAGGTGAAACGTGTTGGAAAACCCAGTATAATCTGCCGAAACAGGCTCTCTGCTGTAGATATTGCAGCTATTTTCAGCATCAAACCTACAATTAAAAAGGCCGACGAGAAAGCAACGCGAAGCCACTTGACACTTCCACCAATTTCGAGGCCCTCGCAGACATATTAGGGCAGGAACGCAAATCAAAAGTTCAATAAACAGGAAAACACAATAAAGAGAAAATTGAAAAAAGGCTTGAAAATAAGTTCAACAGAGCATTAAGTCACGTAGAGGCAGATATTACCAAATCCCACCTTATATAGATTTCGGGAGGCAAACAGATGTTTTGCTTTCGTTTTGTTAGAATATCTGTTTTTAAAGTATCGCCAAAAAATCCCCAACAAACATAGCTTCGCAAGTAAGATAAAAAATCAAGATTTGCGAAAAGCTATGGGAGGTGTTTTAAAGAAAGGAAGTTGCCGGATCTACTATAAACTATGCAAGAAGCAAGTAAATTGGCTCAAGTGTCAAAAGAAATGATTAGATACAAACTGTTAGTATTAGGTCTTAGCGAAATTAGATGGGCAGGTAGCGGAGAATTCAAACTAACAAACGGAGACTGTCTGCTGTACTCCGGCAAAGACCAGTCCGAGAACCGTGAAAGTGGAGTAGGACTTCTAATCAACAAAGAAACCAGAAAATCACTAATCAGCTGGACACCAATCTCTGATAGGATAATTACGGCCAAATTTAAAACAAGAGCTCGAAATCTAAGCATAATTCAATGCTATGCCCCTACGGAACAAGACACACAAGAAAACAAAGATATATTTTATGAACAACTAACAAACGCCGCAGCAAAGATAAATAAAGCCGACATAAAAATAATTATGGGCGACATGAATGCAAAAGTGGGCAGTACGATCAGTGAAGATGAGCTAAGTGTCGGGAAGTGCGGACTAGGACAACGCAATGTCAACGGAGACATGTTTGTCGAAATGTGCTCAAGCTTTGAGCTGGTGATTGGCGGAACTATATTTCCGCATAAGGATATGCACAAAATCACGTGGAACTCCCCAGACAGAGTAACAAAGAACCAGATTGACCACTTTGCATTTAGTAGAAAATGGCGCGGATCATTTCTGGATGTACGCAATAGACGGGGCGCAGATGTGGGAAGTGATCACCACCTTGTAACCTGCACAATAAGAATTAAACTTGCTAGTGTTAGGGAACGAAACCCCTACTTTAAACGCAAGAGGTTCAATCTACATAAACTCAACTACCACGGCACTCAGACTGAACTCAAAGCAGCTATATCGAATGAAGAAGACTTGGGTCTAATTCTACAAGAACCAACAGAGACCAGATGGGACAAAACTGTGGAACACTTACTGAAGAAAAGTGAGGGCATACTTGGGCTTAAGGATAGCAGTAGGAAGCAATGGATATCAGGTAGGACATGGGAACTCATCACTCAAAGAAGAAGACTGAAAAATAAAATAAACAGCTGCACATCCAACCCCAAAGGATTAGAGGAACTGTCTACGGAATACAGCGAAGCAAATAAAGCAGTAAAAATTAGTGCAAGGCAGGACAAACGTAACTGGTTCAACAATATGGCGAAACAAGCAGAAGATGCAGCCAAACATAACAACCTGAAAACGCTATACCAAATCTCAAAACAACTAGTAAATAAAGGTCAAGCGTCCAATGTCCAAACCCGCAGTAAGGAAGGCACCCTACTAACCACTACTGAAGACCAAATCCGCAGGTGGGAAGAATACTATGGTGACATTATCAGTAATAAGCCAGAAGAAACAAACCACATGTTCGAAGGAAATGGGGAACCTGAACTACTCAACATCAACACATCAGCGCCCACAGAAAGAGAAATAGGGAAAGCAATCGAACATTTAAACTCAGGAAAAGCAGCTGGAATAGACAACCTACCACCAGACATATTAAAAGTTGACAAAAACCTAATTGCGAATCTGCTACACCCCATCATCATGGCAAGCTGGAACAAAGAGACTGTCCCACATACATGGAAAGAAGGAATCATAGTAAAAATTCCCAAAAAAGGAGACCTAAGCTACTGCGAAAATTGGAGAGGTATAACGCTTCTGAACGCTATTAATAAAATAATTGCTACAATACTGAACAACCGCATCTCCGAAAAGATAGAATCAACACTGAGAAATGAGCAAGCAGGCTTCAGATCAGGACGAGCGTGCATTGATCATATAAACACAGTCCGTATAATCATAGAGCAATCAATAGAGTGGAACTCGCCCCTATATTTAATATTTATAGACTTCAAGCGCGCCTTCGATAGTCTTAACCAGAAAGCTATATGGAAAATTCTAATTCAAAAAGGCATCCCACAGAAACTAACTAATATAATGAAAAGCCTGTACAACAACGCGACATGTAAAATACTACACAACGGCAGACTCAGTAATAATATCTCAGTAACAAACGGAGTGAAGCAAGGTTGCCCCCTATCCCCTCTGTTATTTAATATAGCACTAGATTGGGTGATGAAATCCGCTAATACAAGAAAATAGGGGAATTCGGTGGACACTGCAGGAACGGCTTGAAGACCTCGAATATGCTGACGATATTTGCCTGCTGAGTCACAGACACGAAGATATGTCCGCAAAACTACAGCAACTGGCTACAGAAGCAGAACATGTAGGTCTTAAAATTAATATAGAGAAGACAAAGTCACTCCGAATCGGCACCCGAAACCGGAACAAATTCTATGTGAATAACCAAGAGATAGAGGAGGTAGACCAGTTCTGTTACCTAGGCTCGATCATAACCAAGAATGGAGGCACAGCGGAAGACGTTAAAACGCGTATCAGGAAAGCAAGACAGGCTTTTGGAATGCTGAATAGAATATGGTCATCAACGGTTATAACCAGGCAAACCAAAATAAGACTTTTCAACACCAACGTCAAAACTGTGCTTTTGTATGGTTGTGAAACGTGGAAAACCACAACAGGCATCTCATCCGAACTACAAATTTTCATAAATCGGTGTCTTCGCAGGATTTGCCGCATTTTCTGGCCAGAGGTCATCTCCAACGAGCAACTGTGGAGGATCACAAACCAAAGAAAAATAACCAATGATATCCGCAAACGAAAATGGAGTTGGATCGGTCATGTTCTCCGACGAGACCATCATGAGATCTCTAGGCGAGCACTGGAATGGAATCCCCAGGGAGCGAGAAATCAAGGCAGGCCAAAATTAACATGGAAACGCACAGTCCTAAAAGAAATAAGAGACGACAACAAAACGTGGAACGAAATAAAAATAATAGCCCGAAATCGAGTCCGATGGCGACACTTTGTGGAGGCCCTATGCTCCAACTAAGAGCGGAAAGGAATATATATATATATAATTACATAAGCAGCACATGAACAAACAGTATACGGAAATAAACAACCAAATACGTTACATTAAATAAAAGTGCACGGAAGCGACTGAGCGAAGTGTAAAGACTCCAACTAAAATAAATTCAATCAGCCGCTGCACAAAAGTTATTTGATAACATAATCCATGTATCGCGCCGCACAACAAATCATTCTTGAACAGACACGAATATAGATAATGTACAAATTATTGTATTAAGTAAAAAGAAATGGTAAAATAACCCGTTTACCATTCTTAACAAATGAAAAGTGCAATATAAAGTAAACGAAATTCGGTCGTTTACCGGCAGTAGAGTTTCAAGTTTCAATCCAAAAATTTAAGATCTACGATGAATCTCCATCACAGGCACGATTCAATAAGCTATGTATTTCGTACCGGGAAGTGTGAGATGCGATGTCAGGTGCCCAGAAAAATTGGGGCAGTTTGAAAATCTTAGCTTAATAGATGAAACGTGTTGGAAAACCCAGTATAATCTGCCGAAACAGGCTCTCTGCTGCAGATATTCCAGCTATTTTCAGCATCAAACCTACAATTAAAAGTCCGACGAGAAAGCAACGCGAAGTCTCTTCACACTTCCACACATTTCGAGGCCCTCACAGGCATATTAGGGCAGGAACGCAAATCAAAAGTGCAATAAACAGGAAAACACAATAAAGAGAAAATTGAAAAAAGGCTTGAAAATAAGTTCAACAGAGCATTAAGTCACGTAGAGGCAGATATTACCAAATCCCACCTTATATAGATTTCGGGAGGCAAACAGATGTTTTGCTTTCGTTTTGTTAGAATATCTGTTCTTAAAGTATCGCCAAAAAATCCCCAACAAACATAGCTTCGCAAGTAAGATAAAAAATCAAGATTTGCGAAAAGCTATGGGAGGTGTTTTAAAGAAAGGAAGTTGCCGGATCTACAACCACAGCGGGCGAAAATTCGAAGTAACATTTTCAGATTGTAACAAATTGAAGTAATTTACACTGGAATGTTAAAAAAAAATCATCTGCGAATTGCTGTACGTTCAAGTACCTAATGGCTTTGTAAGTGATCATGATGTAGCCAATAAAATATTATTTGTTAAAACGAGGCATCTACATCACCAGGTGCACCGTGCACTAGTTACCTACAAGAAAAATACGTTTTTCAAATATAATACAATAAAAATTCAATTAAACGTTGTTTACACTGATTTAAAAAACTGTTTGTAACGTTTACCTGTTTAACAAATATGTCCCAAAATAATCAATACTACTTTGTTAAATCTGTTTCAGAGTTAAAAAATGGATTTAAAAATACATCTAAGTGTTTTGATTTACTCAAACTCAGTAGATCAAATTAATACATTAAATTTAAATAATATTTTATGGAAGACGTTTTAAGCGACATGATATCTCGGATTTTAAAGTAATATATGCACGATGATGATGGGTTTCAAGAATAAAGAATGTTAAATCTATATCAGAAGCATATCCGACTTCTGGATTCTCGGACCAGTGGTATTTTTATGGATTAAATAATGACATTATTTATAATTATCGTTAAATAGTGGGTTTATCAATTAGGAGTAGTAATAAAATGCAGCTTACTGGTAGAGTTCCATAGACTCTTGGCAGAAAAAGCTGTGGAATCTTAACATGTCACAAACGAAAGCCTTGTAGTGGTATATAAAGGAAATGCTGACGACGACGATAGCGGCTTTATCAATAATATTTAGTTACATAGAGCGGCGTTTGGAATTACTGCGCCCCCCCCCCCCCCTTCAAAGTTTAGACTTTGGATAGTGAAACTGTAATGATGGCTATGACTGCGTGGTTAGGGATTCAGCCAGGAGAATTATTTGAAAGGCGTTGAAGCACTTTATTATCTTTATATTGCAATAAGTGAACGTGTTACTATTTTTTAAATATTAATTTATATTTTTCAAAATTTTTCAAAAACTGCCTGTTTACATATTAGGTACAAATTTAATGGAATAGCCAAGTATTTTGCCATTTAGTTTAATCTTACATCTTTATTTCAATTGCTTAGCTCCGTAAAATATTAATAACTCAAATCAGGGTAGGGTTTTAACATTTGCGTAAAATAATAATTCTATTAAATTGTCTTTAGATTCAATGTAAACTTGGTTAAATTATATTCTTGCATTATTTTAAGTGAAGTTGTACTTATGCTCTGAAATTACCTCACTTACACTTAATACTTAATAGAACAACCAATTACAATTTATTTACTCAGGTAAGTTTTATCGTTTGGTATTAATTAATTTGTATGTGATAAAAGAGTGCTCATCTCAGGTACATGCGTATTTATTTATCACATCAACACCCCTACACAAGCATAGCGCCTTCCGCCGAATACTATGCTTGCAGAACAAGCAATCCCCGTACGTCCCACTTCATCAATGGACTAGGCGGTCTGAAAACCCAGAACCGCAACGAACTTTAAATTCAAGATTACCTGTTGACCCAGGATGGCTGCAACAGCACCACCTTCAGTTGCACCGCTACTTCCTTCCTCGTAAAGGTACTTTCTCGATTAAGTTAAACATGTGTAAGCCAGCCTTAACGTCAACATTTTACTTGTTTTTGAGATTTTTAAATATTTTTAACTTTCACTACCTAGTAACTGATATTCAATTTGTTTTTTATTAACTTAATACTAGATTCCATTTAAATTTGTGTAAATGTCAACAATTTAGATACTTGTTTACTTTTAACATATTTTAATTATTCTTATCAGTTTAAGTTTTTAATATTGCTTTCAGGTACCTTCTGTCTTATTATATTTCAAATATATATTAATCCGTCCATGTTAACTATCTTCATGCCTTATGTGACTAATCTTGCCCTTTTTAAACTAATTATAATTTGATTTTAATATTTTAGCATATATTAATATTATTCAGCATCACTGGCTATTTCACAGTAAATTTCAGTTTAGTTACATTGCCTTAGCATAACCATCCTTATTAAATGTGATACCGTCTTGCACTGCTCTAAAAGCAATTATTAACATTTATTTCCAGTTTCTAGTCTTTCAAATGAAAACCAGCTCCCAAGTTATAGTTAATCCTGTCTACCTAAACCAATTTAACTTTTATATTAACATATGTATCAGTATCAATATTTTAACAATTAAACCATAACCAATCCTGTTATTTCTATTTAATTATTTAAATACAAAATGATAAATTGAACAGAAGAGACTTCGAGTACCATGCCATATCAATATCAATAGCTAGTCGTTAAAAGTTGTATTCCATTATGTAGACACATTTATATTGTCTTATCAGGTCCGTTACTTCTATGAGGAAAAAAATAATTGGTCAACTATTTTTATTTCCCAATTCTTGATTGTAGTAGCTAATTATTAGAACCTTTTTCTTCAAACGGCAGTAAAATATGGCATTATACTGCTGGATTGATGATGCTAAACTATCACTTTATTGCCAAGCGGCAGATAATATTATCTGCTGCTGACGAGCGGCAGATAAAGTTATTATCTGCTGCTGACGACTTTATCTGCCGCTGACGAGATCAAGTAATTTTCTTCGAATTTTGTTCACAAAGTTGTAAATAATTTGTTATAAAAACGTTTGAAGAAAAAATACTATATGTTATTCGGAGCAAAAGTATCTTTATGTGGCTCGGCTGTACTTATCTGCATCGCAAGCTCGGCAGATAACCCGTCCAGCCTCGCCACATAAAATATAACTTTTGCTCCTAAAAACATAATATACTATTATTACACAGTCCTTCAATAGCTCTTTCTTAACTAATCTATAAGATATTACGACTAGATTTAAAAAATGTTACAATGCCAGAATAATTATACCCCTGAGCCTAAGAAACTGCTACAATCAATACTGTTAGTAAAAATATTAGTTCAAATCCAACACAATACAAATAAGAAATTAAGTTTTGCTCTAGAAATATTAGGAAAAGTTTATTTTATATACAAGATTTGTGTATATAAGTTATCATACTTACATACATTTGGGAGATCTTTTTTCGTTTAGAACCTGGCAATGGAATGGAAACACAAAATTTCGCTGAAATAATATATAAATAATCCTACCATGATAAAACTTAAATGTGATGAATAATTTATTTACCTATTAAGAATATATGAAGCGTAGTTATTCTACATTAAACGTCTCCTGTATCTGTCTTTCAACTGATTTTCTTTCATAAATTATCATTTATTATCATAAATTGTAACTTGTTTACGTTTTATAACAGTTTTTTACGTATTAAAGGTAATTTTTCGTTAAATTGAAAATAACGCATTCTTCGTTAAACTAGTTATTTTAGCATTTTTGATCATTTGCTACTTAATGCAGTTTGAATGTATCGATGTAGTGCAGCAAATTATGTTTGAAACAAATATAATTGTTGACCAACTCCGTCCACCATCAAGTGAAATAACCACAAGGTACTTAAGGAATCCGTAGGAGTTAGTCAAAAACAACCTTCCTTATCATTCTAATCAAAAAACAAAAGACAGCGATGAACAGCCAGTAAGATAATCTCTGAAACTTCTTTGTGGCGTGAATCTATAATTCATATTCTTTTTTGGGTATTTCGCCACTCTGCAAATTAAAATGATTAAATAACGTATTAAATAACGGACGTTTCGAGGAACAATCTGCCCTCGTTGTCAACGAATAACAATTAAAAAGGAACAAGAAAACTTAGCTTTTTCACGGAGATTGAAAACCACCAACCTCCAATAAATTGCTTGACATTGACGTTTGTTGATTGTCTAAACCTACTTGATCTGATCTTTAAGAATCGATAGCCAACTAGTGTCTAAAAATATTGAGAAAGACGACACGCATTTTTCTTCATTAAGTAAAATATATGCCGTCTCCTTAATTTTACGTTTAGTTGACATTGATTCTTTAGACAAGATCTTTGTGTTATGCCAGTGTACTTTATGATTATTATCCCAAGCATGTTCTGCCAGCTTGGACTTATAAGAATATACCGGATGTTCAAGGGAGTTGATAAAAAAATAGAAAAAAACAACTCACATCAATACACATTAAAAATGTAATAAAAATGTGAAGTTTGGAAAAAGTCGTTAGAGCCGTTTTGAAAAAATCGAAAAAAACTGAAAAATCACAAGAGTAAACACCTACTTCCGGTTATGCGATTTTCTTCAAAAGCTTGCTATCGCTTCTATATAGTACACAAAACTTATATATCTTTTCTTTTTTGAGATATTCTGTTCGCAGACAGACACACACACAGACACACAGACACACAGACAGACAGACCAATGACAAAAATGTTTTTTTGGGTTCAGGGGATTCTAATACGTGAAGATCTGTTGAAAACTCAATTTCGATTTTTTGGGGTGAATCCAATACTTGATTGTAAAAGGAAGTAAAAAGGAAATTCCACCAATATTCATTCACAATGTAATATTTCTCTATGCTGCAAATGCCACCCAAAACGTGTTAAGCGTTTACAAGCGTGCTTTACAACTTCACTGCGTCAGATGTGAACATCCAGTGAGCTGCAGATCTCGCTCCAACCACAAACAACTTTTAAAATTGCGCACTTCTGATTACTTATACAAAACATCCCAAAACTGAAATAATCCCTACCTCTACAGTAATGGCACCTAATATCATTGTAAAAGACAAAACTTTGTTAGCATCAATTGATTCGTCTGCGATGTCTCTCAAAAATATAACATTAATTACTACGCGGATGCAATTGCCGGCCGGATTAATGCAGGGAGACGGTGTGCAGTTCTTATGTATTTATGGTTAAATTAAAAAGCCAGATAAGCGCCAACGAATCTTTTAATTAAAGAAAGTGTATCTAGGGATCATAGAGAATTCGTAAACTCCAGAAGTATAATTATTCTAAAAGAAAATCTCAAGACAAGCACAGGTAGCAGTAAGAATAACAAAATCACAATGCTAGTATCACAGTATAATAATCACAAATTAGTATCAAATCGTACAAAGTACAGGTGATTATTTGCTAAGCAACGGTTATCGTAGGCTAATAAATGTAGGGCAAAATTTAAGGAGCACCTCATAATCTGAACTGGGCTTGTTAGAGAATTAGAATAAAGCACAGATTAACGAGTACAAATGTAAACAGATTAAAAAGGTGTAACGGAGGTTAACGCACGATCCGTCGAAGAAAAACACCGATTGGCTTGAGGTACTTAGTTCGCGAAGCGAACTGTACATAACAGCGAGAATTTCAAACTAAAGCTTTCAGAATTCTGACGAAATTCGGCAGGTAACTGCATCAACTAAATGAGGTACACAACACGGCTCACAGCCTACAGTATTAAATGGTTTTAAATAAAGGAAAATCAAAACGTGTTTATTGAGCCACTTTCTGCCCACTGGGAAGATCGCGCAGGTATCACAGAATCGTGTGATATAAACCAGAAACAGCCCATACGAAGGTCGGAACGGCGGATGCTTTTCAAAGCCCATACAGAGTCAACGTTGACGCCTTTACCCCAGATCAATTTGGGTCACGCATAGAAATGAGTCATAAAAGTGCTTTAATCCTCTAGAATTGGCGCGAGAAAATATTTCTCAACAAATCGCCAGAGTTACAAAAGCCGCCAACACTAACAAGTGCAAATTCCACCAAACATAAACTTCATGCCCGCAAAACCACTGGAAAATTCAAAAAGCGCTAAAACAGCATCAAAACGAAGGACGTCGGGAACAAAAGCCAAGTTCATTTGCTGCCCGAGCCGATAAACAAAACGGGCGAAAATCAAATCCCGTACTACAGACATCAGAAAACATAGACGGTGCGCACAGAACTGCGAAAATGTAGAGGCGCAATCCAAACGTAACAACTTTCTTTTTCTCTTTCCTACACAACATATTAGAATTTATTAAGTGACTCATCATCTTCTATGTGGTCCAAACAGAATCATTTATAATTACGCACATACTTCCAAATGTTTTGAATGTAAGGAACTCACACAAAACACTCCACAATTTAACAATACTTATACTTATTTAGAATATTAATGGGATTACAGAATAACGATTAATATTCATAGCCTGCCTAATAGAAACTAATTTTTCTGAAGGTAAATCTTTTAAAATCAGCGGTTATGATGTCTTTCGCAATGATAGATTGTTAACGACAGCATGTGGGGAAGTAGCTATCATTATCAAATAACCACTGCACTATAGCACCCCTGCAGAAATAAGGACTAGTAGTCTTAAACCTATTTCAAGTGCCTTAAATACCAACAACAAATGCAACAATCATCAAATCAAAACCCAAGAAAACTCTAAGAGGGACCGATGTTATTAACCTATTTGGTACATTTGCTCAAACGCTCGTAAGAGGAGACCTCAACAGCAAGAAGCATATACTGGAGGTGTCGCATTAACAATCCTAGTAGAACTCAACTTAACAACCTGGCAGTGGTTCATGTATTTCAAATTCTATCACCAAACGAATTTATATATTTCTCATATAGGCACGATCGTCAGTTGGACATCCTAGACATCATCATCATAAAAAATGTCAACTATCCAATTAGAAAAATGTAATAGCCGAACTCGACTCATATTATTTACACGTCCTCATAACGTTTGCCACTATTCCTGTACATAACCCATACTACCAGACTACCACACAAATTAATTCGAGAATACGTGAATGAAAATATAATAATACCAGGAACAGCTATCAAATGGAATCAACGAACTGAAGCAGTGAAGTACTACTTGCAAGTCCACATGGACGTCCGTCTAAGCTGTATTCCATAAAAAATTGAACTGGGGATATGCTAGATTAACATAGCTTTATATCCATTGCATTATTAAAAATGGGATTGGCAATTTTTAGAAGTTAAGTTCCTCCAATGCTATTTATATAGTCAATTTTTATAATATATTACGATGATATGCCCTATCTGCTACTGTCATTACTATTTTATTTTTGTGTTAAATGCAAATAGCTGCATATCTCTTTGTTTGCGCGGCTCTTGCTGTGTTATATTTAGTTATTTAGATTTAATTACTAGGGAGTTTTTGCACACTCTCACGTTAAATTGGAGTTATGATAGCGTTACGCTAAAATACAAAAATTTTATTTTGGTTGGCTGTATCGTTTACGTCGCTAGGTAACATAAGCTTTAGCGGGCCTCTATTTTAACGGAACGCAATCGCAGAAACTCCCTAATGACTCTTATCTCAATTGGGTTGGGTTTCTACATCATACCAAATTTGATATTGGTTTGTATAATTAATTCTAATATATTTGCTATAAACATAAATTGTGGTGGTTTTATTAAATGCAATCGTTTTAAATACTACTTATTTATCTACTGGGATCACTATAATGCGTCATTTTTAAACTAATTGGAACAAATTGTTAATTATGGAGATCCAATCTCACATTTTTACAACAATTACGTCGGTGATTACGTATTAATGCGTTGCCTAGGTGATAACGAAAACGTAAGTAAATACACGGCAATTTGACAAAACAGTCACATTCACAAGAACGACGCCACTTCACTGATTAAAATTTTAAGATACAGTTCTCCTCACCTGACTGCGGTATAAAATAAGACTTAAATCAGACCCGCAGCAAGTCCTGCGACGAATGCCCCTTATAACACCCCCTGCAGACCCTACACCTAGGGTTCCGCTGACTTCCACGAAGGTCACCCTAAAACAGCCACCGATATACCAGCAACCACTCGACGCACTATTCAAACATTTTTTACGCTCTGAAGAGGTGCCACGAATTAAAGGCAAACCCCTCTACAGCCTACCAAAGGACACTCAACTAATTTGAAACACACTATAATTGGGAAAATGGGTATTTATTCACGTTTAAAAAAATATTTGTGGGGTAGCCAAAATAACATAACCAAGATTTGCTTTGCTTTCCCCAATTATCTTTGTTTACATCGATCTCACATTGTTCTAATGATTTTAAGGCCTGCTCTGATTGCATTTTATATTCAAATCAAGGCTAACACTATCTTTAAATACAGTTTTACAAAAAAAAAATCAAGACCAATGCTATTTTATACAATAATTGTTAATTTAAATTAGCACATTTATGTAACATTATAAAATTATATTTGAAATGCGTGAAATGATATTAAATGGTATTATAACTGTAATGGATTAAAATGTGTTCATTGCAATATATTATTAACCTAACCATGCACAACATCGTACGATGCTGAACTGGTTGATTTTAATTATAAAAAAGTTATTGCAAAATGTCATTCCCTAATAACAGTATAATTGCAATTACACAAATTTCAACTTCTAAGAAGGTCGCTGCAATAAATTCTTGTTATGAAATTAGATCATCAATCTGGTGAATAATGTGTTTCAATTCCGTAGACCTAAGGAATTGCACCCTAATTATGCCGGTTTTAAATTAGAATAATAAGAAGCAACAAAAAAGATTTATAGTCAGAAAATGGCCACTCAGAATGTCAAAATAAATCATCCTTAATTGAACCAAAACCTTATCTGAGATGTAACGCTGCGATAGGTTCATACAGTTGCTTCTGTTTTGACATTTCGTTTTATCTTCGTGCATTCTACTTGTAGCAAATAAAAATAAAACCGCTCCGACTGGAGTTCCCATTCTGTCGATCATTATCGATACTAAGAGAAATTGTCGAGAGCAAAAAAAAAATAATGGAACAAACTGCCATTAAGAAGCTCTTAAATATTCTTTACATTTGAAAAATGCAAAATATTACAGTTTTATAGAGTGCTCTACTTACAATGCACTTTTTAATTCTTCGTTAGATTTTGACGTCGACAATTTTAATTTAAAAATTGGTAATCATTGTAATTAGGCAATTGAGATACATATTTTTGAACACAGGCGATTGTTGTTAAATCGAAGTTGAAATATTACCGATGCCATTTAGCTTTATAGACAACATGAAATGGGATTCGTATATTTTGAATAAAATCCACAAAATAAATAGGAAGAAGTTAAAGATGCACTGAATTTCGAATAAATAAATGTCGGTATAATAAAATTATTATACAAAGAATATATTAAAGCCACTTAAATCGTTTATGAGTTTAAGCAACTTGTGTCTGAGAATTTCACTTTGATCTGTCACAGATAACTTTACACCCAAGCTGTTAAGGTGACATTTAAGTCTTTGCAGATATTTAGTATACCCTGGTACTCCCTATTTTAATGTTCATGTAGTTGTAATACATCCTAGGTAACATTAGTAGATGAGAATCCCATGTTAGTATGATTTTAAACGCATTGAAATTTATATATCTCATACAAAAAAAACGAAGTAAACCTGGAAATCTACAAGGTCTAATATATGAAATGAAATGGCATTAGAATAGCTATGAAAAAATATAATGAAGAAGTCAGCCCAAACTACTCAAGGATGTACAGGTAGAATACAAAAAGACAAGGACTTTCGGAAAAGTCAGCAAAAATAGTTCTTATCTGCTATCGAATCCTTTAAAATCATGGTAATTGTTGCTTTATATAAGAATACTGTAATTCATTTATAAATCATCAACTCAATATGAAATTTGTTTTATTATTCGATCTAATCCAATACAGTATCAATGACTTCTCTCAGGTAATTATTATGCTTTTTTATATATGAAGATTTTGTATCCGCTATATGTTTTTGATAATTTAAGTTACCCGAAAGCTGATATTTTTTTGCAATTTGTTGCTATTGCAGCTCTCTAAATAAGGTTGCAATGTCAATTTGGCTTTTTAGATGGCATATCTTATAGTTCATTACGCTTTATTTATATCTGGCTGATTCTTGTCAATGCACATACACAACATACAATATTTGAGGTAATTTAAGTGCGACCCCTTATAATATTTCCGAAGCCATTGCTCTTCTATGTCAAGGTAAATAATTTTATCGACCAATGTAAATGTCTTTGTTTTTAAAAGCAATTATTCGTAATGAGAGATGCTCTTTGGTGGATTACATGATAGATGCTTTAATACTTAATAGTAGGAAAACTTACTAGCGCATCCACTAATTGATCGTCTTATCAATCGTTATCATTAATCGACTTTTGTTAAACTATCCTGTCCTCGATACCTCCATTTTATACTGTCTGATAGAATATTGCTGTACAACGTGTATTTTCCTTTTTACTTCCTTTTACGATAAAGGAAGTATTGGATTCACCCCAAAAATTCGAAATTGAGTTTTCAACAGAACTTCACGTTTTGGGTGAGAAGTTGAGTTTTTCTAGTTCAACAACGACACGGTCCAATCCCGAATATCGTTCGTTATACAGTAAGAATAAAAATTACAGCATATAAAAAATAAAGTAAAATCCACTCCAAATGATGTGATATCTTGTTTTTTTGCAAAATAAGATAGAGAACGAGAGGAGGATATATTGTTAGCAATTTGTAGCGGTGTATTAAAATACAGGGACCGGCAGAAACATATTACACATTTTATTTAAAAATGTTTTCTTTATACAGTGTAATAACAAAAGAAACGAAAACATGAGTCTGTTCACAAAACTTGGGAGTTTATTTAGTTAAATATCGAGTGCCGGAAATGTCCACCTTCTTCTTCAGAACATTTATTAATACACAAAAAAATAATACTGGAAAGAAGTGGAGAACTAGAAGATAAAGCCTTAAAAAAGTTTGCGAAAACTAAAGTTAATTTAAATTACAATTTTTTACTAATTGTAAAATAAAAATGTGTAATAATAATAGCTACTTGTGTGTATAAATGTTTGCCCCCCTCTAACTGACACCCTGGCTACGCCCTTGTTCGGTCCTAATAAATAACTCAACACAATAAGCTCGCTCTTGCACATTAAAAGGCATTTTGACATATTACTTAAACATTAAAACAAAACTCCTGATCCTACTTAATATAATGATATTCATCACATTTGTATGGATAAATACCTTAGTGGGATATTGCACGTTAAAATGTTTAATATGTTTCTGCCGGTCCCTGTATAAGGTACATCAAAGAGTGCTAATACAGTTTCTTCTTCTATTGCTCTTAAAGAAAGTTAAAGTTGCAGGTAAAAACTTATTTGGTTTCAAATACCGCCAAACCAAATTCAGGGAAAACCATAAGAAATATAACAGTTTAAGATAACATAAGAAGAAAATGGCAAAAAAAAACAAATAGAATAAAATCTGTTGGGTGGAAGTGTCAACCTAAGACAAAAGGTGAGAACATTGAAGAACATTAGAACTAACGACAGCATTCAGTTAGTCAAAGATGACATTAAGGTCAAATAAAAACAGTATTTTAAAGAATTAGTAGCAAATATGTCAAAGTCAGAATACTAAGAGAAAAGTTCCATACGTTCTGAAAAAATAAAGAGAGAAATCAAAACACTAAATTAAATAGATTAATACTGGCAGGTGGACAACCAACCCTAAAAATTATTAAATTCTGGAAAACAAAATTATAAAGATATCACTTTAGTGAACGTTTCAATAAAAAAAATAATTAGAAAAATCATAGTAGGCTTAATTTTATAGAAAATGTATTTAACAAGGTTGTTTTAAATAACAAAAAAGTAGCATAATTCAACAAAATTTGAAATGGATCCGAAAATAAATAAAAAAGATGGAAGTGTGTGAAGGTGAGAAGTGAAACGTTTATTGAATAAAATCGTAATAATAATTATTATTATTATTTGATAAAAATTTGGATTTGAACAATTTTTGTAATTATAAGCAACTTTTCTAACTTTTTCGATAAAACTAGGCCTACTATGATTTTTTAATTTTTCCATCTATTTGTGATCGCAGAAGGCTAGTGTTTTGAAATAAAATTGTTTAAAAATTGTACAAGTAACTCTTTTAAAGGGTAGTATAATTGGCCGAAATTTGAAATCGGTAAGAAAGTAAATAAGGAAGATACAGGGGTGTGAATGTGAGAAGCGGTGTTGCCACTCCTACGAAATTTTCTGTACGCCTACGAAAATTTTGCGAAATGTACGGTGTACGGACTGAACCCGTGTCTATACACAAAATGTACGAAAATTTGACTACACGACTCGTCAAAAATTATTTTATTACAATTCTTCCAAACGAAAAACTGTACTGGGAAGACTAGGAAATATTTTCTTATTATTATTGATCGTGTATGTATAACAAATAAAATAAATTTTTCACTAATTTCATGTTTTCTAGGCTTTGACATTCCAAATACAGCCTAATTCAAAAAAGAAAGTAAAGCAGACCCTGGTATCGATCCCGATCTGGTGTATTTATTAATTTATTATTGACCTGTTACAAATATAATCACCATGCATGAAGATTATCCAGGACGCCACTGGAGTTATCTACCGAAAGCCAGGTGAATGTGTAAGTGATACACAGACTTTAATAATCTAATCAAGGCCTACTCTAATTCTGTATTTTCTTCGATCACGTCGTGGTATCCTAAAAATTGAATATATTGCTATGAACACATTTTAAACGTCTGTGATTTTAATATTAATTAATAATTTTTCAAGCATATCAATTAATATTTTAAAATGTTCCAGAAATGCAGTATTGGCCCTCATAATAATTTGTAAAAAAATAGTTTTAGTCTTGTTTTGAACAAAATGTAATCAGAGTAGGCTTGGAAACAATGTAAAACAATATAAGATCGAAGACAAACAATTGGGAAAAAGAAGCCAAACTGAGAGGAGGTGGATTCCCCAATAAACAATTATTAAATTATGAATAAATACCCTCTTCTCAATTTAGTGATTTCTAAAATTGATTGAATATCCTGTGGGTATGCTGTAGTAGAGTGCATTGATTCGTGGCACCTATGCAGAAGTTTAAAAAAGTGTTTGATTAGTAAGTCGACTGGTAGCTAGTATTTCGGTTGCTGTTTTGGAGGTCCTAGCAGATTAATTGAAGTCCCTGGAAGCTGGAGCTAGGCAGTGATCTTCATAAAATGCAGTGGAGCCCTAGGTGTGAGCAACGGCGTGAGCTGGAAGCAGTTTTTGTGTCGCAGCGGTCTAGCTACAAGAGTCGGTCTGCAGGGCGTTCAGCGGCTGGGATCGGCAGACCAACGGAGAAAGAGGGGGCCAAGCATCGTGGGCCTTGCTAAGAACTCGAGTTACGTCCTAATTTCAATTCAAAAGCAACAGAAAGGTTAGAAAACTTTACCCTAAAAGATGGAATTTAGTGAGTTTCTTGGTGGCGTCTGCGTCAGGCAGAAGCGTCCTCTGAGTGTTTTAATTCTGACGTGTATTTACTTACGACAATTGTTATCACCGAGACAACTCGTTAATTACGTAATCACAGATAATTGTCGTTTAATAGCGGACTTGTTTTGCGAATTGTGAGATTAGATCGCCATATTTGAGTTAATTTTTCCTGTAATTAAATAATATCTTGTATGGTAGCAATCTCGTTAGTTAAATTACAATTACACAAAGTGTTTACTTTTAAATTATTAAAAATAATACCACGATAATTCATTTGATAACAAATGTATTTCTTATAATTTATACAAATCAAAATAATACTTGCTAGGATGTAGGGACCCGACCCATATAAGATTTATAAGCTCATTTATTTATAATATCCAATACACAAGAACAAATCATAACAATATTTTAATTATACAAAAAATAAAGTACCTGCTCTTTTTTAAATTTCTTTTATGCGTACGGAAATAGAGACCGCTGGTACTGAAATTTGAACTTACTGGTACGAAATTTCAATTTCAAAAGATTGGCAACACTGGCGAAAAGTGAAATATACTGTATAAAGCACACAGCTAGTTATTTTGGCGATTGTTTACGAAACTCTAACATTCAGGTGTGTCTCCATATGTTATTAATCGTGAATAAAAACGAAGAAGCGAAGACCACGGTCAACAATCATGTTTGCGAAAAAGAGTGGTTAAAAAAATCAGAACATATCGATTTAGAAACGCCAGATATAGCAAAATATTGAAAGTAAAAGCAGTATATGTAACAATGCCAGAAAAACAGTCGTAACGGTTAGGAAATCTCTTAAAACTGAACGAAAAATGCTCAGCAACACGAGGGTTGTCCAGCAATTTTGTGACTTACACACGAAAAAGATAGTCCCTTAAGAGTACTTGGGAAGCCACAGCGTTCATTCCACTTCAATTTTCATACTCAGTTTTTGAAATAGCCTCTAGCTGCTTCGTCAAAGTCTCTATGATAAGTTTCACATTTTAAAATCTCTTTCTTTTCAAGGGCGATTTCAATTTTAGGAACAGCCCTAAATCGCAGAAACCATGTCAGGGCTGTTATAATATTACAATTCTTCTCAGCCCCACGTTGTGAGCTAAATTATAATATTACACTGGTTCTGCTTTGTAAGTTGCAAGCCAAGTTGTAATATTATCTCCCTCAGCCCTACTTGAGGTGCCAAATTATAATACTACCCCCTTCCTTTGGTAGTTATTACAAATTAAATATACTCTTTTACTTAATAATAAGAAGTAGTATCAGGTATAGATTCTTATATACTTACCTTACTCCTTATTGAAATCAATTAAAATTGACATATCTCAATATTCAATTATGACATTTGAAATTATGTCATGTGATTCTAATTTTAAATACCTTGGATAGACAGTTATTGAGCAATGCAATTTTTCATTCCCAGCTGAATGAGTTAATGTTCAAGTAATCTCTTATTACTATCAAAAACTGGATTACTATAAAATATTATTGAATTGATTTCGTTGATCAAAAACACTCCTTAGTACATCACATTGAACTTATTATTCAGTTGGTTAGGACTTGAAAGTTTGGTCTAACATTACAAAAAATCAGATATTAGTTGTCAAATTATTTAATCAGATGTTTAACTGTTCCAAACTTGATTTAAAGTTATTTCTAAATACCTACTCCAAAATAAGTAAATTTCAAATTATAATGAACCGAAATACGTCGAGTACCCGAATCACTATATACATTTAGTAAACTAATATTCTAAATTACGCTCTAAATATAAAATTACAATTGTTTCTATTAATTTGTCGTTCCAAACTTGTATTTCTTAATTAGATATAAGAAATAAGCACTAACCTTCTGGAAGTATCTCTTGTACCCTGAATGTATTTTATGCCAGCTTCTAACTGGAGGTTGATCTGCAAACACCTCCTTTGGGCTGTTCACGACCAAAACAAGCTTGTTGCAGCTCTCTGACCCCTTAGTATCTGGATATACAGTTCAACAGCATACCACAAACACGAACACTTGCACCTTTTTTACTGGTTTCGAAACAAAATTACCACTTCAAATGGCTTCAAACTATCTTGAATTATACTTTTAATAATAGTTGTGACTCTTAGTCAAATTTGATCGCAAAGAATATTGTATTACTATTACGTATCAAATACACAATTATTACTTTTCACAATTAAAGAAAATCTAGCCTTTTAACATGATTATTTTAACGTCGATTATTATTTTCAAGATACTTTTTTACTTCATGTAAACAACCACACTCGTTACCCATTACTACCCCACCAGTTATCTACATACAACTGTTATCACACAGCATGCAGCATTACACTGTATGGAGATGCACAGGCTTATGAAATGAGGTATATCGACAAAGAATCTTGGATAAGATTAGATGAGTGGGCAGTGAAGCTGGCAGTCACTTATTCTACAGAAACGAGGCCTCTTTCTCCTTACTGGGTTTATCTTCTTCCTCTCAATAAAGGCTGAAAACCTGTTATTGCCGCACCGAGTGCTGTTTTATAAGCCATCTTCAGCCGCGGCCTGTTCAGGTGGCTAGCCTAAACGATTGATAAGGAATCGATCTTCAAAGGTGCCGGCTAAAAACGCAAACGCTTTACCAGCCGGTCACAGGCTCTTTTCATCGGGTCAAATCTTGCAAGTAGTATTCTTTGTTCACTATCTGATCTTATTGTAAGTAATCATGGTGAATAACACCTCCCTTGTGGCCAAAGACAGCGACCATTATTCTGATATTACTCCGAAATTAACACGCTTTCTTTGATCTTTCTTTTTCTGGCCTTTTCCAGTGAGAAAACTGACTCTTTGTCTCAACATCAAATCAGTAGCCCTTGGTTAGTCGTCTGCACATGACTACTCAAGAGTTTTTGAAAATGTGATGCAAATTCACTGCCCAATACGCGCATTGTGCAGAATTCTAAAATGCAAGGGATATTGGTTTACTACTGCGAGTCACGGTAGAACAGCTACAGAGTGCAATCAGGTACCTTCTAATGGACTAATGGCAGAACCAGTTGAGGAGATACTGTTATTGGTCGTACCGCCTGCAGAAAAAACTAAAATTAAGGAATTTATAGGAAGATTGCTAATTCTTATCATAGTCACAAGATTCACAGTAAAGATATTTTTCTTCTTCTCATGATTGTTTTTTCTTTTATTTTACCCTTAATAAAATTAGTCTTCAAAACACACGATAGCAACATTAACGTATGAAGTAATATGAGCAAAATGCCCTTAAAATTTGCTTTAAAAACTCCAAAAAAGCGTTACACTGTCAACTAACCAGACAGATTTAACCAGTAAGATGTAGGATACAGAACTGTCGCTGATAGATAGCATTGAGATTGAGAATTGCTTTATAATGTCCATGAGAACTTAAGCCTGTCCTTTTGTTAGAATTTCTGGCCTGAAATTGGAAAAATATTCTACATTTCAGATATAAGTAGACTGGTGTAGTCTTAAAGACTTCTGAGAATCAGGTGTAATTGGACTGCACCGTGCTGTAGCAACATTTCTGGTAATTCCGAATCTTCACGATCATACAACGGTGTTAGTAAGCCGCAGTCAATGTACCATCGACATCACATGCTTGTACCTCAGCTAGTAAGTATATAGGAATCTGCAATCAATGGTCGGTGCATTTATCAATGCCACTTCCGTACAAGTTCTTATTCGAGCGCCGTAACAACTGCTTTATCCCGCTCTCAAAATCACTCGTACGACATGTCTATATTTAGAAGCAGCAACGTCGAAATCGGAGAGATTCCTGTTATTCACGTTTGTCTTCTCAGGCAGCGGCTGCACCGCATTTGCGCTAATTAAATTTAAGCCAGTTTTTTCACAGCGATCAATAATATTTTTTATATCAGATAAACTTCTGCTTTTTTGAAGCCCAGAGCAGACTGTTCTATCAGCAGGTGTAGAACTGATAAAATGGCACAGCAAAACCGAATTGTTAATAACAAGAGCATGTGACAGGCATAATTATACGATCTATGGGAACTGGTTTCTGCATGGAATTACTTGACCAACGGCACTGATAGATCGTGCGGAATAGAGATGAACACGGATAACAGCGATTTACAATAAAATTCATGCAGGTACAGCAAACAACACTTTACCAACAATGACAAATTGTTGAAAATATGCATTTCTCTGAAGTTAATTAATTGATTCCTTAATGACTTGGAGCTGAAGAGTGATTGATGATGCATCGTTTTAATGTCTGCATGAAAGCAAACAAGATGCACAGTAAAAAAGGACATTGCATGCAATTCCATTAAAGGAACGTGGTGGAAAGAAAATCTGCCAATAGGGTATTTCCAGTATTCATCTTTGAAGTCCGTTCAAAGGACACTCTCAAAATTGACACTCCTAGAAATCTAGAAACTGTAGATAGTTACTTTTTGTATTGATTTCATTGTAAATTTTCCAACCTTACGTACTCGTGCAGTGGCATATCTTCAAATTCCCAAAATCATGCAATTGTATTTCTGAAACTTTTAGATATAGAAAGAAATCAATTCAAACAATACACGAAGTAAATCTTTTGAACGTTCTCATACCGTTTGAGCAAATTAAATATTAAATTCAATTATGGATATACACTGTGGTTTTTTTATCTCGTTACAACACATACTACGTCCATCGTTTTTTCATTAGTGTTTAAAATGTTATCAAAATGTCAAACATTCATGAAAAAACGGTGGACGTAGTATGTGTTGTAACGAGATAAAAAACCAGTGTATAAAAGTAGTAAAGTGAGTGGAAATTGCTGTATTTACGCTTTCAGGAATACTTATACATATAATTTTATAAGCAATTATAAATTACAAACCGGATTAGTCGTGTAATTTCTTATACTGCTAAATATAAATATATCTCAACCCACACTCGGATCAGCCGTTTGCAATAGGCGTACAGAGGGGCGGAAGCTGTGACTACAATTTTCTGGACGAAATCATCTTCTTTCTCATTCAAGGGGGGAATACTTAAACAATGTAATAATGTCTAATAAGGGAGCCTACTTTTATTTCTACATTTATTTGATGTTACAATATCGAAAGCTGGTTATATATTGTAATGGTTGCACTTAAGACTGCTAGTTTATTTGTGAAAGTTAGTCCATAAGTATGAAATTATTTATGGAAGGGTAAATACCTAATAATTAAAACGTACAAAAAATGAATTTAAGTAGAAAAAGAACAGCATAATGTATTTAATAAAGTACAGACAAAATTCAAATCCAGTAATGCATTTAATAGTCAGAAAAGGTTCTAACATATCAATTAAAAATATGATCTTTGGAGTTATTCGGATGGTTGTTTGGTGTTATCAGAAAGCGATTCATAATTAAAAGTTAAATAATAATTAGGACAAATTATAATTAATGTGAAAGTTCTAAGCTGAGTTAATATTTGAAAAAGTCACTTATACAGATTGTCCGAAATCCGTTTTGAACATAGGAAATTAATGAGTGCGACAAGGAGGGCATAAACAAAATGAGTAGCAGGACAAAAATAGAATGTAATCATGACTAGGTAAAGTTTTAAACTAAAATTAAGTCAATGAAACAAACAAACACTTCTGTCAAATATTTTATCTGTCATAAGAGTATGAAGTGAGGTTTAAATAATTAAAATAATTAGGTAAAAGAGGCTATAGATCATGAATGAATGAATGAATGAATGTGAGTAGTAAGCAATAGTATATTTAAACCTTACTTTATACTCCTAATGACAGATAAAAAATTTGACAGAAGTGTTTGTTTGTTTCATTGACTTAATTTTAGTTTAAAAATTTACCTAGCCACGATTACATTCTATCTTTGTCCTGCTACTCATTTTGTTTATGTCTACCTTGTCGCACTCATTAATTTCCTATGTTCAAAACGGATTTCGAACAATCTGTATATAAAAATGACATAATAAAATAATCTGTATTGAAATGTAATCCAAGGTGTTAGTTTTAAACCATTTGGTAAAAATATTTATTACTATGGTAAATGGGAATTTATAGAATAACAATTAATTTTTTCGGTTGTACAGCTAACAATGTTGTATCAAGAGAATTTAATAATAAAACCCTTTTCTTCCTCTTATTATAGGCCAGTGGCTTGTTTTAACCACAGAGTGGTTCTATGAGCCCTCTTTACCCTTAGGCCGCGTAGGTGGTTAGCCTTGCCCGTCGAAAGTGAGGAAGAGTTCCCTTTTTTAGGGTTTAACGACTACCACAAGTGTTAGCGTGGTGGCCGGGGAGCGTACGATTTTTAAACTTTAGAGTCGCCAGGATTCTAACCCGGGCCGGCCGCCTGAGAGGCGAGTATTTGCTCGCGAGGCCATCTGCCCACAAAACTCTTCAAAAACCCTTTTATAAAAGTAATTTAGTTATTGGAATAGGTAAAAGGGTGCATAGGAGAAAGAAAATAATTTTAAAAGAAACTATAAGATAAAGAAAGATACAATTTTACGCCTTAAAGAATAATTAAGAATAATGGGATTGGTGAAGTAAATTCATCTGAACCTGAGTTGATTGATTGAGCTGCATTTCGAGTCATTGACGAGGTAGATACATCTGGACCTGAAATAATTGGTTGGATTCCGTTGGAGTTGCTGTCAAGATGGATACAGTTGTAACTGGGCTTGATTTGGATATGCTGTGATAAAGTCATTATCGAGGTAAATACATCTGGACCTGAAATAATTGGTTGGACTGCGTTGGAATCATTGTTGAGAAGATCCATATGCAACTGTATTGATTTGGATGTTCTTCAGAGGAATTACTTTTGGGTAAATACATTTGTATCAGCTTCATTTGGATGAGCTTTGTTATGAACCAGTTATTTACAAAAAAAACCAATAAAATTTGTTTAATCGTGTACACATACTAACATACGTGCACCGCACAGCACGTTTAGCACCCCCCATGCGAGGGAGGGATCTAGTGGGCTGGGGTCTTTACCAAAAGATCCGCACAGCCGAAACGGAGATTTGGTGTTAATGGGTTCATTAGTCGGTTGACACAAATTTTAGAGATATTTGACTCAAAGTGGTTTTCGATATGAGGGAATTTAAATACTTCGTGTCGAAATAACTCAACTTTTCTTGATTTTCTTATTGCAAATTCTTTTACAATGTCATTTATATTGTAATGGTCTTTAGCATAAGGGTTTAATATCAGATTAAAAAGGTAAAAAGAATACAGTATTAAATAACAAAGATTAATTTAAGTATGAGAAGGATATCGAAATTCTTAAAATGTATTTGGTAAAGAAATAAAATAGAATTTAAAATTCAATTAAATGATGTTATATAAAAAACAGTAAGATTCTAACATAATTTAATTACTATCTGAAATAAAGTGGAGGATTAATGGCAAATACTTATTCGAGAAATATCATTCACCATAGTGGGTGTTAGATAAATATGATAAAGTTTCTATAGTAAGTTGGACTATAAAATATATGCTAAACTAAATCACTAAAGAGATTTTTTATTTAGGAGTATGTCAAAATAAATTGGTACAAAAACATGTAATACATTTGTAAGCGGTTAAAATTACGAAAATAAACCCTTTATAACAGTTTAAAAGCTGTTTGGTATATAAAAGGATTGTGAATTAACTAAAATTGGCGTGGTGAAGATTAGAAAGTATATGATAAAAGATTAAAAGATGTGCAGACGATATGGATGAAGAAAATGGATGTGGTAAAAATACCTAAGTAATACAGTTATAATCTACAAAAGCAAATTTCTGGAGTGGGATGCCGATCTGAGTTTATTGTCAAATTACATTACATCATATGAATTGCATAACAGGGAATGGTTTTTACTGGAAGTGGTTTACATCGAGACTGTGAGCGTTTTATGGGGTGGCTAGGAGGTTTTCATCTAATGGAGTTCTAATTCGACAAGCTTGTCATTGAAGTGACATCTTATAACTTGCATCTAGTCGTGGTTCGTGATACTAGGTCATCGGTTGCTTGAGGATTTTGGTAGGAAGACGTGGAAGATCTTTGTGAAACTGGTAGATGTGTTTGGCTTGGTAAAGGAGAGTCTCGAGGTCCATGAATAGCTGACAGAATACAGGTATTTAAATAAAAAACTGAAAGAAAAAGATAGAAAGTGTGAAGTGAGGTAATTTTAAAGAGGATATTTGTTGAATGACAAGTAATTTTGCATTTGCATAATTCAAAATGACAGGTGACAGACGTACAAGTTGTCATGAAATAAGAGAATCAAATTTCAGGAATAGTAGCAGTCTAGATTGTGCGAATCCCACCTGTGTTTCAGTTAGATTAACAATGTTTCTACCGGAATTAGCGGTTTAATAATATTGATAATCCATAATTATAAAAGGGCAAATAAGTTATTAAAAATTCAATTTTAAAGGAGAATTGATTGAAAATAAACTAAAGTATAGGAAAAGTCAGATGTAATAGCTAAAGTATAATGATTATTGTTATAACATAAAACCATTTTAATATATAAAGACCATTATAACATAGTTAATTATAACATAGTAGGCGCTATAACGTGGAGCCAACACAATATTAACGTCGATTTGATAGCCTTAAATATTTTATCTGATCTTAAATATTTTTTTATAATATTTAACTTTGAAAATTACCTTTCACCCAGGTAATGTTCAATAAATGCGTAAAGCAATCCAAAAATTTGGTAATGTGTTAATTAGGTTATTTTTAAACAAATATTACACAACATCTACTGAAGATTTAGAAGTTTCTAGATACGTCGGTAAAATTTCTATTTCATTCAGTAAATCGGCTACATTTATGTTTGAATGATTAGTTCCAAAATCTGTCAATTACTTTTGAAAATCCGTCGGAATCTAAGTTTGTTAAAGTGTCAAGGCTGTGTAAAAAAGAGAAACAACTGTTGTGATCGCTTAGCAATTCGAACCTTTCTTCTAATTGGCGGTCAAGTAGAAAAAAGTAAAATTTGACTTTTAAGCGTAATTCTGAATTTTGTATAACATAGGCCTCATTTTCCTCGGTCGAACAGTTCCGATTGCTGTGAAACTAATCTCACAATACAATTATGCAGCAATGACTTTTAATTCATTTAGCATTTCTCTATAAGCTGAGTCTGTTCGACGTTCACTTAAGTAGTTTTTACCACTTTTAACATTTTAACAGCCTCTGGAGGAGACAAGCTATTACTATTTTACGTAAAAAACAGAAGATAATGTACCTTACCTTAATTTTATTTTATAGTTGATTCGTACTATTGTAGATACTTCGTACAACAATCCTCAAAATAAACTGTCTCTCCATAGTTTTCACTAACGATACATCACTGGCCCTCAAACAAACGTGTGTACTAAGAGACTAAGACAATAAGCGCGATATGTTTAAATAAATTGGAAAATTGCCTGCCTTTATTGGACAAGTCAAAGAGCTTCAATTTTTAAAGGCTAGTAAGAGAAATGGCCTGGAAAAAACTTGCCTTCGGTTAAGTGTTTTTGAAAAATCCCCTTTCGATTTACAATTGCAAATACAATTTGTTATTGTGTAAGAACTGCATATTGCCGTTCAAGTAAAGTTTTTGTTTTGACAGCCTGTGGACACCTTGCCTGAATGAAGTATGTAGTATCGAATTATAGAGTACGAAATCAACTATTTAGGCTTTGTGGTCGTGGAACTATGTTTCTGTTTTGTTCAATATAAATAAACATTTTATCTCACAATTGCAACTATACATTACAGTCGCCTTTTATTAAGTATTATACACAGTTTTTGCATCGTTCTTGAAAGTTCAGCAGAAGCAGAGTACACAGGGCCTAGCTGCCGCTCCCTAAACCTTGCCGCCCGAGTCGTGTATCCGTTGCACCCTCGCTTAAGACGGCCCTGGATAAACAAATAGTATTTGTTATGGTGATTGCAGTGGTAAAAACATAAAAACATTTGAACATCCAGATCTCGAGTTATTTCAAAAAATGGATATGAAATTGAAAACAACGGAATTATTTAAGAATAGCCGTTTTAAATCCTTTAAAATAAGTAGCCCTGAAACAGAGCAAACACTGACAATAATACAGCCGGGCGTTCAGATCGTCTATAAATATTCCCAAAATTATAGTTAGTTGTTTACATTATTGTAATTTTATTATAAATTATTGTTCTGTTCCATGCCTACTTGATTTTAAAAGGTTTAAAACAGTTATTTGTGAATAACTTTGTTATTTTCAATTTTGTCATAAAAGCTGTAAGTAAATTTTTGTTCAGAAATTGATTTTGCATCGACTGATGTAAAAATATACAGGGTGTTCTTTTTAAAAAATGTACAGTTTAGAAAATAACTCGAGAACTGGATGTTCGATTAGTTTTTTATTTTTACCACTGCAATCAGCATAAAAATACTACTAGGTTGCCTGTTTAATCGACATCGTAACTCATATAATAACAAAGTTAGCAATAGCGCACACTTAATTTGGAACAACCTGTATATTTAGTTGAAAAACTAAAAGCTGGAAAATTTTATATTTCCCGTTCGTATAGAATCCGATCGGCTGATTGCGACACCAGCGTCTAACGTCTGTCTTTACAGGTGGTAGTCTGAAGGAGCAAGATCCGTACAAGATCGGATGTGGGATAACACTAAATTGAAGAGATACGATTTGTGATTATATGTGTGCACTGGTGTGGGGATGGGGCATTATAATGTTGTAATAAAAACTCGGTTTTGTGTGGAT
>CALNHX010010258.1:0-41922 GCA_940337035.1 Agriotes lineatus | reverse complement strand
TTTCGGGGGCTGCTGGAGTACTTTCAGCACAACCCCTTGCTACGCCCTTGGTAGTAGAGTTAAAAAAAGACATAACGCTCTTTAATCGTCTAATTGGATTGCCCAAGAAACAAATAACCTATCTTTTAACCCAAATAAAGGGGAAAACTCAATTCAATTCACATATTTTGTTAAATTGCAGATGAAACGGCAGAAGTTTATACACTGAAATTTGTAAAGGATACTCAGACAGTAGCAGATTTGGCAGATCAGTTCTGTAATACAATTTTTGTAAAATATGGTAATTTCTCAGAAATGCATGTCATATTTGATATCTATCAGTTCAGTATGCTACTTTATTTTTTACATTTCTAAAAATATTTACATTTACTTTCTTAAATCATTCAAATGCAGGAGTATATTACGTACTATAGTTATTTACGTAATTAGTTATGAAAAGTGCGATATTGTTTGACAAGTATAATGTTTGCAAATTACGCGAGCCAAACAATATTGCATATTTCATAACATATTACGTATCTACAAAACTTTATTTAATTCCGTCAAAATTATTTTATCCATTTTTTTAAATAACTTTCCTGACACTACATAACAAAGTCAGATGGGCTTATGACCATCGTTACTCCAGAAACAAGACTGCACCGAAATAAACGTCGAATTTTCACAAGTCATAATAATTCACCAATAATTCTTAAAAATGTACGTAAGCAGCGATTCAGAAGTATCTTCTGATATTGAATACTCTGTCAATGCTGACATGGGTAGTTTAATACTTACTGTATGTAAAGTTATTACACAACTACTTTACATAACTGTGTTATATAACGTCAAAAAGTGACATAAAAGCCAACTTTTCAAAACGAGATCAAATAATAGTTATTTACTATACAAAGTGGGATAAGTGTATCATTAATATACGTGTGTGAAAGCACACAAGTATATTAATGATGCATGTATTGTACAAAATTTTATCTGTAACTACCCAAAATTGAGAAAAGTGCATTAAGGAAAATGTCCGATTTGTAATTTTCAAAAATATTTTAGTAGGGAAATGTCATTACGTCATCATTTGACACAATTTCCGTTAGGTAATGAAGTTCATTATTCTATTATTCCACTAGTGGTGTAATGGCTTCATTACCTAACTGAAATAGTGTTGAATGAATGACGTAATGACATTTGCCTACTAAAATACTTTTGAAAATGACAGATCTGACATATTTCTTAATGCACTTTTCTCAATTTTGGGCAGTTGTAGATAACATTTTGTACAATACATGTGTGATAATGTATCATTAATATACTTGTGTGCTTACATACGTATATTAATGCTGCACTTATCTCATTTGTATAGTAAATAACTATTACGTCATCTGTCAATGTCAAAATAGATGCTCTTCAATATCCATCGAGGCACTCCACTGTCAATTTTTTTCTGTCACAGCACAGACGACAAACTTATAAACTCGATTTTTTTTTATTTTAGCAGTCAAACATAAAGTTTTCGTATACAACTCGTACATAATATGACTTTATTGACTCGTCTCCTTTATTGACTTCCTTCGCAACACTCGCTTGACTATAAAAGAAACTCGTCAAATGAAGTCACCAAGGCGGTCTAATAGACCGCCTTGAAGTCACACATTATATGTATACTTGTTGCAGCATGTGATTCAAAAAAACTTGATGAGTAGTTCGGGTAAGAGAGTGAATGGGATATTGGACATGTCTGAGATTGATTCAGAAAAGTAGGACAGTTGTAGCTGACAGAAGTGACAGCTTTTGGTTAGCACTTCGCACCTTGTTTACAGATGAAGCTTGGTGCCACCTTTCTGGATATGTCAATTCCTAAAATATGAGGACGTGGAGCTCGAACAATCCTCATTTTCTGATTGAAACTTTACTACACCCACAAAAAAATGGAGTGTGGGTAGCTGTCAGTAAATGAAGAATTATCAGTCTAATATTTTTTAAGGTAAAAATTAAGCATTGATAATTATGTGCATGTATTTGACATTTTAGGAGTTCTAAACGGTGAGATATATAGGTTAGAAATCTTACTTCCGTTCATGGACAGTGGACACGTTGCATGATGACGAACCAGTGGAAGGGTATTTTCAAGAAAATGGTGCACCAATTCACTACCCGAGTAAACCTGAACTTCTTAGCAGAATTCTTTGATAAATGTGATACGTTTAAATACACCAGTGATTTTTTCAACTCAGTCTTGTGATATAACTCCCTGTGATTTCTTTTTATGGCCATACATAAATAATTCAATAATTGCAACTCTTGTTGATATGGAAGATCTTAAGGAGAGAATTAGAAGTAAAATCGAAGAAGTCAATAATACACCGACAATGCTAGACAATGTTATTAATTCTGTCAACAAACTAGTCAGAATATGCATAGATAAAGGTGGTGGTCACATATCCCATCTTGTTTAGTTTAAGTTTATTTATTTAATATTTATCTTATATTTGCGTATATTTTTATTTGCTATTTAAATATTAAAATTACATTTCTTATTCATAAAATTACCTGTTTAAATTAAAGTGTAAATTTAATTCCAGAAGCTTCATCATAATACACTGGTGGCCAAAAGTAAGGAATATCTCAAAAATTATAAGTTAAAGATACATTTCTAACCTATGAAATATACTCTCCACTGTATTTAGTTTAATATGTATAGTTTGCATAACACTGAATATTTAGAACAATTTCTTTATGCAAACGCTTGTATACCTATCCATAACTTTTTCCACCAGTTTAGTTACAAAAGGTTAGCTAGTAGTTCTACAAAATAAGTGCTTGTCAATATTCATCAAAGCATTCTAATATCAATTTTTTCTCTCAGAGAATAGACGTTACATTTATAAACCCGTTTTTTTTTTCATTTTAGCAGTCTAACATAAAGCTTTGTATACGATTCGTACATAATCTGACTTTATTGAGTCGTCTTCTTTATTGACTTTATGGAGTCGTCAAATAGAGTCCTACACCTACATTATGTATGAAAATCTTCATGACAAAATGACCTTTTAACGATGAGCATAGATAAAGTGTTATTTTATTCAAAGTTGCTAAGTAGTACCTACCTATAACAAGTAAGTATCAATAATATAGTATAGTAACACCAACAATCTGCCTAGAAACCATAGCACACCACAGCACCAGCGCAAGGATAGCGCAATAGTCTGTAGTCAAAATGATGAATCCTTGAATATTGTCGATTTTGAAAATGAAAATAAAATAAAACGTATATACCACGTGCTTAATCAGGATTTAGCCCTTAATACATAAATGACTATTATCTATTCGGGAAAATTATCTCACTCGGCTTCGTCTCATGAACAAAAGTTTTCCCCTTATGGATAAAATGCCTCTTTATTCATTTGTACCTTAGATAACTATTGTCATTATGGCCTGATCTGTATTACATTATTTAGAAGTAAATTATAGTTATAGTTTATAGATATAATTATGTTGAATGCCTTTCCTTGAGTACAGGCAACACTTTATACTCCTGGAACGGCTCGTCCCATCTCTATTTCGTTCCGCATCAAGGGCGTAGCCTGGATTCCAGTTAGAGGGGGGGGGGCATAAATTTAATTACACAGTCAACTGCATACTGTTATTATTATTATTATAGTTTTATTTCATTTTTTACTAATTACAAAAATTATAATTTGAAATATCAGTTTCCGCAAATCTGCTGCAGATCGTAGCTTTTTTTTAAATGTTGTAGAATGCGAATTGCAATAATGATTATTAACTTGTTATTATTAACTGAGAAGCAAGAAAATGAAGATATATTTTAGGAGGACGAGATATATATCATTCGACTCAGCTTGAAGAGTAGATTCCAAAAATATATAGAAACTGGAAATCGTATTTCTTTTCCGAGGTCGACTCCCAGTCAATTTTTTTTTTCATCTCATGTTAAATTCTTAATGTCCAATTATTGGCTTCCCTAATTATTTTAGAGCTAAAGTGTAAATACATTTTTTGTAGAGAAAAAAATACTGCATCTATTCGTACTGTTGCTAACCATTTTTCATTTTCCATAACCGAAGGAATGCAAAAAATAGAACTAGCATTTAAAAAAAAATAACTAGCATTTTTACAAAAATCAGTGATGCCATGGAATTATTGAAACAAGCCAATGCCAACGCAAGTGCGTGCGGGGTGATCATCTAGTCACTGCCGTCAAAAGATTGAACGTATTGTCGCTTTTATAAACATTAGTCGTCTGTAATGAGTTTAAATATGAACTCGGGCAAGCGGATCATCAGTGCGTAAAAGCGAAGGCCAGTATTTAGTTGAAGAAGCATGAATTAACTTTAATGGTGATCGGCAATTAAGTTTGAGAAAGAATAAAATATGTGCTGTGTTCTTAAAAGCGGTTATCGTTCGTAAATTTTATTTTCCGAAATAGGTGCAGTGCTGAGTTACGGTAAGTAGTTCCTTGGATATTTTTAATTTGTGTAATTAACGAGGTTAGTTTTAGTCAACAACGATAAGTGCAACTTTTGTAAATATAAACCATACACGTGCTCAGAAGTGTTAGTGTTTTTAGCCGTTCTTTTTCACACAGAGACTCAACTAGAACGTAAAAAACATATAAATATTCTTATCTCTGCAGCTAACCCATAAATTTTTAAATAGGTAAGTTTTTCAAAATACATTTCAGTATTATTTATTTTTTCGATTTGTATAAGAAACAAACGTCAATCTATTGATATAGATGTTTTCATTCAGGAGCCATGCAAAATTTTAAAAGTTGTTTAAAGTGGAATCATTACGAAGTAAAGTGAAGTTTAAACTAAAATAACAAATACAAGAAATAGTCAAAGTAATGATGCGCATGTATTTTTAACTTGTAAATCAACTGCCTTTTGCTCTTTATAAATGTTTAGCAGCCAGTCTTATAAAGGCCACTAATCTGACGTTAACTTTAATTCGCTGTTAAAACAAACAAAAGCACATCAAAACGTTAGTGCTTATGACATTTCATTCATTAGTAAACAAATTTTGATGCGCTTTTGTTTATTTTAACAGCGAATTAAAGTTAACGTCAGATTAGTAGCCTTTATAAGACTGGCTGTTAGGGTGGGAAAATGCCCACCCCTGCCCCTCCCTGGCTACGCCCATTCTAATAAATAGAGCTTGCCCCAATTGAGTTTAACGTACATATGATGACCAAAAAATTTTGAATTCCTGCTTGCCCTGAAACTTATTTTGCCCATAATTTCAATTCCGTTGAAATCAAGTGCTCCTAGATAACTTTTTTTGATGACTGATATGTGATATCCAAAGTAGATTTTTCTATCATTTGACAACAGAAAGTTGACATTCGCCGTTCAGCGAGCGTTTTCAACATTTTGCCGTTCGTCATGCGTTTTGGGTTTTCGCGCGAACAAAATATCAGGTAATCAAATAAATTTCAGCTCTACCGTGTTATGGCTGTTGTTTATATGGAACCACAGCACACTAGCAGTGAATTATTTGATCACTCGATAGTTAGCCGTATCAGGGTGTTTCCTTGACAACGCTCCTTATTTCTAATATAATCGCATCACATGTCAGATACTGGGAGAGTATCTTTGATTATACCATTCATAATGCACAAAATCCATATTCAGGCCACGTATTAATAAATGAAAACACCGTGGTGTTATCGTTTTGGTGTTTTCAATTTTGAACTGTCAGCTTTCAATGTCATGTCATTTCCAATACTTTTTTTAGGATACGCATTAATGGTTATTTAACCAACAAGTGTGTTAATAAAGGTGATTAATAATCGAGAGATTTTAACGCGTGAGCGAGTGGAGCGAGCGAACGCGTTAATGAGCTAGATTATTAATCACCGATTAACATAAGAGTTGGTTACAAGACTTTTCCGTCAATCGTACGTTTATTAAAATCCATCAAAAATATTTATTAGTTTTGACATTTCAGATACATTTGACGTTTAGTACGTATGGTTGCCGATGCCGGAGCAATTTTGCGGCAATTAAAATACTTGGCGGTTGGAAATCCACCTCTGTTGCCGAAGGATACATTGAGAACTCGATAGGTATAAAATACAAACTGCCACAAAAATATTGAGCGAAGCGTTTTCTAATGTAAAAATTTATATTAATAAATCCACGGAATAATTTAACCTTTAGTTTTGACATTTCAGATACATTTGACGTTTAGTACGTATGGTTGCCTATATAAAATCATTGCGAAAACGGGTCTATTAATGCATGATTTTTTAGACAAAATCATGCATTAATGAGTCGATATATAAACGATTGACGGAAAATACATTTTTAGTGTAATTCCCTTATTGATATTCATGATATAATCTAATCGAATACTCACTCGACGACTTTATTATGAAATACTTTTGCTTACAAACTCAACGGGTTGCTTTGTAGAAACACCACTCGCCTTCGGCTCGTGATGTTTCTAAGCAACCCGTTTCGTGAGAAAGCAAAAGTATTTTTGATAATTCACAGCCGTCTCGTGGTCTTATTACTGACTATTCAATTCACCTGTCATCTGTCAAAAAGTGACCAATGAAAATCCAGAATTTTGACGTTTCTTGAACAATCAAAAAAATATCAGTGGATATATCTTCCTAGAAGGTATTCAAGTGACTATTCAACTCACTTGTCATCTATCAAAAACTGACCAATAAAAATACAAGATTTGATGTCTTTGAGCCAATAAAAATGAACTGTATTGACAATTTTCACTAGTGAAAATAATCGACAATTTTCACTAGTGGTATAGTGAATATTTTAAACAAATGTGATTTTTATTAGAAAAAGTCAATATTAGTTTTCGGTTACTATAGAAATTGCTTAGTTTGTTGCTAGATTTACTGAACACTAATTTGAAAAAGTAGTTTGGTTCATTGAATAGTCTCTCGAATGCAATTCTTAGTCAAAGTTAAGTAGAATATTTTTGCGGTGGTATCACTACTCATGTCCATTGCGCTTAGGATTAGGACTCGTGCTAGCGCACTCGTCCTAATCGAACCTAAGCGCAATGGACATTCGTAATACCACAGCAAAAATATTCGACATAACTTTGACTACTCATGGTATTATAAGTGACTATTTTAAACAAATGTGATTTTTATTAGAAAAAGTCAATATTAGTATTCTGTTACTATGGAAATTGCGTAGTTTGTTGCTAGATTTACTGAAATCGAATTTGAAAAAGTAGTTTGGTTCATTAAATAGTCCCTCGAATACCATTCTTAGTCAAAGTTAAGTAGATTATTTTTGCGATGGTAGAAAAATCTCTACTCATGTCCATTGCGCTCCTAATCGTACCAAAGCGCAATGAACATTCGTGACACCACCGCAAAAATAGTCGACATAACGTTGACTACTCATGGTATTATAAGTGAATATAAAACCTTATACCGTGTGTCCACAGGAGTACGCACCATAGAGATAAGATAATGCTAATAGAATATAAATATCAACCAGTACTATGACCGCCGTCCCTTTTCTTGTACCATTTATAACAATATTGTTTCATACAGTGGCAAGTCAGAAGCCGGAAAACAACGTTTTAGCGTGCCGGCGATCACAGCATTAGCCGATCTTTCTACTCTATTTGGTTACCCCTATGGTGCGTCCTCCTGTGGACACACGGTATATAACTTTATATTCAAAGGCGTGTATTCTTAAATGTATTGTCAATTAATATGTTCACTAAAATTAAATTATATGATTATTTTCGCCTTAATGATATGCTCAGTCGTCGAAAAAATAGTATCTGTACAAGGTGATTTACCAGGAATAATGAGCCTGACAAAATTCTCGATGTAACCAACATAAAATTTGGCAACTTACTTTGCGACATTTAAAAAAAATACAATTTGAATCCGCGATGCCTATCAATCATAGAAATCTACCTGACCTATGAAAATGTAATGTTGGTTGCATCGAGAATTTGGTCAGGCTCATTATTCCTCGTGAATTACCTTGTAACGTTGTAACCATTGCTGGTTTCGGCTTGCAAGCAGCAAGAATGCACTTTCAGCTCTTAACATACAATATACTATTTCGGCTTCATATAAAGTGATATAATTGTTAAATATATGGCAAAATTGTATTTAGAAAAGTTGGTGGAAATATTCTCAAATAGTACGTACTTAGTAGCTATGCAAAGTTTGTAAAAGATTGGTTATGTTTGAGAATATACAGTGGGCATATGAAAATAATCAACTACATACCAATTTACCATACTGCAGTATTTTAAATTAAGCGATCTTTTTCAAACCTAGCATTCAAATTGCTGAGAAGATTGCCGACAACTTTTGCAATATTTTTAGTAATTATAGTACAGTATGATCGAAAACTTTTAACCTCTAGAGGGCTGTGGAATTATTTTGTCAAAAAATTTTGTTGGCAGTCGTGGTAGTAAAAGTCACATTGGCATTTTATATCTGTCAGTTTAAGGTTATGTCAGTAATGTCATTTCAACAAATACAAACATTCTTGTTGAATACATAAAAATGTGAGTAACAAAAAGAACTATGGCTATTCAAAATGCTGCATTTTTAAGGTCACTATATCAATAAGGTACCGCCATTAGTGATTTTTTATACCTATCCTTGTCGCACAATTTTCTCCAACTGGGGATAAAAACACATAACCTAACAGATTCCTCACTTTACAAGTGCCATTACACCAAAAAGAAAATCCCCAAAAACTAGTGTCCTCCCTATTGCACTTGGGAAATTTGTATTTGTTATCCTTATCTCACAATTTTCTCACATTCTCAAGCGAGGAGTGGAATGGCGGTAACTTATTGATATAGTGACCTTATGCATTTTCCATACACAGCACCACCTAGTGCTCGGCGTTAAACATCCTGGGAAAGTTAAATTTACCTGTCAAAATTGTGTAGGTTATATTATTTAGGACAGCTATTACAATCATAGTTTAAACCCCACAGTAGAGTTTAAACTGTAGATTAGCTACCAATAGCGTATAATTACAATCTTAAGTTTTCTTTAAACTTCAGTTTAAACTCAAGTAAATTTAAACCAAGCTAGGGTATGGTTTAAACCATCTTCTATAATATAATTTTCCTTAATGTGTGTCTGTGGCACAAAATAAAATCTCACGTTCCGGCTTCACAGATGTTTATATTTGTTTAGGTTTTGTTTTTCTTATCTTAGCACTCGGCTCGGAGCTTGACCTTTCGCGTATCCTATTTCACGTGCGAGCCGATTCAAGACTCGCAACGCGTAGCGCGCGGTTTGCTTGTTAATACTAAAGTTTAATGCTTATGTGTGCAGTACAGCAGCGATGTCATAACCTCACATCATCATTAAAAGTGTTTATTTTGATGGAAATTTATATTTATTTGATATGGATAATATATCCGAGATATTTGATGATCTCTTAACTGATGAAGATTTAATGAATTTTTCACCTTGTTTTCATCTGTGTTTGCAATGACGTAAAGGTGGCTTTTTCAAAACTTTTCGCGATGTCCGATTTTTTTCCGTGCCCTAAATTAATAAAAAAATTAATCGTTGTTATGGAAATGTTAATCGTGTTTGGTGCTATTTTTACGATGTATTATTATTACTTCGAAAATAAAATTTACTTTCTTACGGGGTTTTTAGATAAGTATAATAAACAATATCGTTCATTATACGTCCAGAAATGGATTTTTCCAGACTCATAATGAAATATACTATTATTGAAATGCCCCGTAGACCAAAAGTATTCCGTGTACATAGAATTCATTTGGAAATGTGGGATGATATGGAATTTACAGACAGATTTAGGCTATCAAAGCCACCGATTTACAAGTAGTAGATACTATCCTTATGATGATAGTATATTAGACAAGTTCAGAAAAGTAAAGTTTTACTAAACGAATATAGCTTGATTGAGTACGAGCGATCGAAGCGAGCGAGTAACTTAAAAAACTATATAAGTTTAGTAAAACTACTTTTCTTACGAAGTGCATATACTATTTTTCACATTTTGCATTAGTACTTCTTTATAAACAAACATTTATATAAAAACATTATACCACATGTCCATTAAAAAAGGCGGCTGTGGAAATTCAAACGTATGAATAATATGTTGGTGGCACTGTAGTCTATGTCAAATTCGAGGTTAGCAGGTTAGGTTTTGCGTCAGTCTGTGTCAAATTCGAGGTTAGCAGGCTAGGTTTTTCCTTAGTTTTGACACAGACTGACGCAAAACCTAACCTGCTAACCTCGAATTTGACAGTGACATTATCATATAGTAAAGTGATATATCTATGAACCAAAGTGTCACTTTATTAAGCGATTTTGAATTTCATAAAATAGCACATTATTGTACAAAATGCGAAAAACAATATAAACTTTTGTCATAGTTGATTTTCCACTCATAATGATGAAGCGACAATAAATATTATACTATTAAACTAACTAACGACCTATAGGGCATTCAGTAAACATAAAAACATTTTAATTTTTTGGAAGTTGGTGTGTGCATATAACTTTTGTACTAGGGATTCTGTTGTTTGTTATGCAAATGTTTCCACACCTGTATAAAGGTAGATTTGAATTTAAAAATGACAATTATTATTTCTCATTGTCAGTGTCAAAGTAGATATTTTTCTAGAAATGTTCACCTAAACTTTTATAAGATTTTATAAAATACCTATGAATAAAGGCTGTGTCAATAGTATACAATAGAGTATTTCTATAATATCCTTAAAATAAGTTATTTACAGCATTTATGACAGATGGTAAGTAAATGTCACACCCTTAACCTATTTGTTTTAGTAACTTTTTGGAAGTACATTCCTAGACAAAGATGAATTTTGGAAGTACACTCTTGAAATTTTGAAAATCAAAGGCCACTTTGTGTTTTTATGTTTACTGAACAGACTATATTAATAATAAACACTATAACTTTACTACAAGTTTAACCTTGTATTGTAATACCGGCCCTAAATAGCTTTACTCATCACTGCCAACATAAATTCAATTAAAAAAATCCACAGCCCTTTAGAGGTTACAAGTTTTCGATCATACGGTACTTCGCACGACGCCGAAAAAAGTTATTGCTGAGTTATCAAGAAGGACTTGATTTCAACTGAATTGAAATTATGAGCAAAATACGTTTCAAGGCAAGCACGAACGATCTCCCAAATTATGAAAATACAATTCCAACATTTTTGGGATCATGCGTATGTTAAACTCAATCAGGGAACACGCTGTATAGTGTATATGATTATCGCTGGTATGATTTCGACCAATAGGAGCGCAGATGCGTAACCGTTTACAATGCTCCAATGGCCGTTTGTGTTTGTTTGTAAAATGTAACACACACGCCAAGCTATGCATGTACATATTTAGGTGTGAAGTTTTAGTTTTTAAGAGTAGATTTTAAGCCACAACTAGCGTAATTGGAAGTTTTGTATGAAATCCGCCCGGGAGCTTTCTCGCTGACAACCATTCATAACAGCAAACTGGTAAAAATGGTACGAGGTAAGCACAGTATATGTTTGCATCGGTTCTATAGGCATGGTTTGCCTGCCATACAATCTGCACTGAGACACTGTCGCCCCAAATTGTATCGGTACTGCTTTTAGGGCGCCGCGTGAAGGCGGTGGTCGCCAATGCATGCTCAAACAACAAAGATTACTGCCCGCTCAAACGGAGGCCCAAGGCTGCGAACAGGAGGCTCATCCCACTCAGCGATCACATCATAACAGATTACTTTAAGGTACTTTAAATCCCTGCGTTACAATACGCGCCATTTCTATTATGTTTTTTGCAGATCGAATGCTTTGAACATAACCAAACTGACTGCGAAAATTGTGGGTTCAAGGCTAAGGTTCCGTTGAGCATTCGGTGTCAGGATGTCGATATAAAGGCAACATTTGAAGAAAGGGACATTATCGAATCTGTACAAGGTAAAACAATCGTGTAACCTTGAAGGCCACAATTGTTACGTTTTGGAATAAGGTACCTCGTGCAAGAATACATGAATAAAATTAATTTGTTCGATATTGTAAATACACATAATTGGTTGAAGTATAATGGATAGGCGATAAATCTAAAGCCCCAGGTGTAGTATTAAACCAGAAAAAATGTATTTGTCATATGGTTGTATTTACTAAAAAAATATGCAGGTGCGATTCCAAACATGCTTTGTTGGTATGAATTATAATCAAAAAGTACAGACCAAAAATTTGATAAAATCAAATTTGTGTGTTGGTACAAATAATTTTAGTAGGTAAAGCAAAAAAGTCGCTATGAATAGTACGTAATGTACTTCAGCAACTTCAAATCAGCAGATTCCACAAATTCCTCATACTGCAAGAATAGCAATTACTTTACTGTCAGACAGCACTACTTAAATAACTAACCAATTTCAAAATCCAGCGCTTTTAGGCTGAGTTCAGCTGCTGAGCTTTCAGAGTCTGTTTTTTCTCGCGCCGATTCGGACCGGTTGTCTGGTAGGAAAATGGATATGTTGCTGGCGCTAGTGCCAGTTTTCTTGTCCATAGTTTGTTCCAGCTGCCCAGCGTCTCGCTTCACTGAGCTCAACAGCAACCCAGACGTCTCCACCAACTTCAAGTAGCCCTCCTCGGCTTGCTGAATGGTTCTATCGTAGTTCGTTATGGTCGTAACGCGTTGAGCCAGGCTTTTGTTCAGCTAAAGAATCTGGAGTTATCGTACGTGAATTTAAAGCGGAGCTCATTACCAGGGTCAGCTTGTAAGTGATCCGTTGCACTTCCGTCTGCAGCCGGGCCCTTTCCTCCTGCTGCCGTTCGATTAGAAAGTGCAGCTCGGTGCGTTGGGCTTTCATTTCGGTGATGCATTTTACAATTTCTTCATTGCGCTCCTTCAGTCTGTTGCCTGTGAATGACATGGTTTAGTCGTGGCCGCATATTTTAATAATCCATTGCTCGGCGCTCTCCAACTGAGCATCGTTAAAACCTAGTAAAGAGAAATTGTGTTGCGATTTTTCAAGCTTTGATTTGTAGCTTAATGGTGGATTTACTCTTACTCCTGGAGCGTAGCTGCCGCCAATATTGTAATTACATCTGAAAGGGTGGAATTTATGTATTGGACGGGAGTCGAGAATTTTGTTATCGATTAAACTAGTTAATCACTAAATTTGAACTTTCAATTTTGAGTGACATTAATTTTGAAAATGACAAATGTCATTTTCACAGCCGGACTTTATGTCTCTCTGATTAGAATTATAACAACAAAGCTACAGTATATTTGATTATACCTATATTCAATGTCAATTTGAAAATAGTAATGAATATGAACATGCTTAATTATTTTTTTGTTTTACATCAACTATTATCTTACTTAAGAGCAAACTTATCTTTACATTATACACCAAAGAAAATTTAAAATCTGGTATTATATACAACATTAACTGCCGGTCTTATAAAGGCAACTAATCTGACGTTAACTTTAATTCACTGTTAAAATAAACAAAAGCGCATCAAAACGTAAGTGCTTATGACATTTTATTCATTAGTTAACAAATTTTGATGCCCTTTTGTTTACTTTAACAGCGAATTAAAGTTAACGTCAAATTAGTGGCCTTTATATAAGGTTCATATTTTAAATGCATGGTAACCAAGATATCAATGCAAAAAGCATTTTGCAATTTTAGAATGGCCTTCAACAAGTAATTGTGAATCGACCTTATGGAATTCAAAGTTAACTATGAGAATTTTCAAAAAGATTAAAGAAATTTAAAATGACGTCCAAACATTGTAAAACTATCTAGAATGTCGAAATCGGCTTTAACAATGGTACAACGACGTTGGTAAATTCAAAATCAATCTTGAGATTTTTTACAAGGTTAAACAAATTCAAAACAACCTTTAACATTGCATCAAGTACCTAGAACTTCTGAACATTAGTCACTTCTAAATCAACCTTGATAATTTAAAAAAAAACTTGGAACAAACTCGAAATGACCTTGAAACATTGTAAAACTACCTAAAATTTGGAGAAGCGCCATGAACAAACACCTCCAACAATTTATTGTAAAACAAACTTGGTAAATTCAAAACCAACTTTGACTATTTTATCTTGAAGAAATTAAGAACAATCTGGACACATTTAAAACCACATAGAATTTGGAGAACTGCCTTGAATAGGTAATTATAAAGCATTGTGGTAAATTCAAAATCTACCTTGATCTTGTTTAAATGGACTTGGAAGACATTCAAAACTGCCTAGAATGTCAAAAGCACTTTAAGAATTGGAGAACTACCTTGAACAATTGGAAAAATGACCTTGGTAAATCCAAAATTAATCTGGAGAATTTTTAAAACGATTTGAGCAAATTCAAAGCAACCTTGAAAGAGTTAAAAACCATATTTAAACTATTATAAACCACCTCGGAGATTTCAAAATGGTTCTGCAATACTATTAAGTAACTGAGAATTTCGAGACAATCCTTGAAAGTTCTGAAAGAACTGTGGAAGGTTGAAACTGGACTTGTTGATAATAAATTGCGAAACGATCTTTGACAATTTGAAGCGACCTTAAAAATTGTAAATGACCTTAGAAATTCAGAAAACAATTTTGGAAAATTGAAATTGCCTTTGGAAATTAAGAAAGGCCTGAAATTACCTTTTGATAATTTTTTAACTACCTTGAAACTTCTATAAAGTAAATAATTTTTCCTTAACCATCCTTGATTAATAAATATATCAGGCAGAGCTACAGTTTTGCTTTTAAACGATCTAGTTATAAAACGTTAAATGTGAAAATACGCTAATGTGAAACAAATGAATAATATTCAAATCGTCAAGCGATAGAAGGATAAACGTTTTTTTTTTTTCAGATGATTATCTCATGTTGGACCCTGCACCAAAGCGAGAAAAGATATTTTCTTCGCCATCCATGGCACACCGCATTCAGCTCCACCCCCAACTGTCAGAATCCAAAGACGTAAATCAAATAAACCAAGGCCTAAGTCTCCCGGACTTCAAGTAAGCAGCAGAGTAAAGATATTCCAATCCTCATTCTGAGCTTTTAGAAACGACATAAATGGAAAAATCAGAACCAAGATAGTTAAAAAGGAGGTTGCCCCTGACCACAAGCTTACTGAGTACTTCCCCGTGAGGCGCTCTGTGCGCAAGACGAAGCAGACCGTCCTGGAGGAGAAGAAACGAAATCTAGAGCAGCTGCTGCGGGATGGTGTGGAAGAGGGGCTACAAGTGAGTTGTGTTGATTAAGGCAAATAGATGTTAACGCGGTTATCTATGTTTCAGGTACACAATTTTGAAGGTAAAGGTCGAGGCATTGTAGCGGTTAGGCCTTTCAACCGTGGCGACTTTGTTGTCGAATATAGTGGCGAGTTATTGGATATGGTTCAAGCGAAGAAACGGGAGGAACTGTATGCACAAGATGCAAACACGGGATGTTACATGTATTATTTTAAACACCAAAATCAACAATATTGGTAAGTGTTCCGTGTTGAATGAGAGAATGTGGTTATCAAAGGCCAAATGGATCGAGTAATTCTCAATAAATAGGTCATATTAAGATTGAGGTTAGGTTCGTTTCATGTGAATTCCTAGATCCCCTTTTTAAACAAGTATTATGTATACAGTAGTTCCCCATGAACCCCAGAACTTTAATAACCATCTTTGTTTCATAGTTGTTTCTTGTTGATTGTCACTATTTGACTCGCAATATTAAATTTTGTTTACTTGCAGCATTGATGCAACGGCTGAATCGGGCCGCTTAGGAAGGCTGGTGAACCATTCACGGAATGGCAATCTAATCACCAGGACAGTGGTGGTGGATGGCTTGCCGCACTTAGTACTTATCGCAAAGGACTACATAAAAAGCGGCGAGGAGATTTGCTACGACTACGGCGATCGGTCCAAGGAGTCGCTGAAAAACCACCCGTGGCTGGCGTTTTAACAAAACTCGTAGGACTAGTAAATGTACGTATTTATAAGCGTAGGTCTCTTGAAGAGCACCTCGCTCTTGTTCCGCTATTTATTAATTAAGGGAACTGAGCAGTGCCGAAGCACTGTAGTACAAGGACAGTATCATGACTGTAACGCGTTTCTATTGTACAACCACTTTATGGACATAATTTATTTGAGGCGTGAAGGGGCTAGTTTAATTTGCTATTTTGGACGGAGTGAATGCAGAAAACGAATGTACGTAAATTTGTGTAACGACGCAGTGTAATTGTTATGTAGTAGTAGCACTAGAAACTGTTGTTAGCGGTATTATTAGTATTATATTTTGAATCTACGTGTACTGACGACGCGTTTTGCTAATGGTAATCCCTAGTGTTCATTTATTTAATTGAGGCCATTCGTTGGAAGGGCTACTTATGTAATTTTGCAAATATTGAATTTCAATAAATTTTCCTGATAGTTGTGGCTTTTATTGTAGCTACGTAAAGCATGTGGCAGAAGAATAGGTTTAAGGAGTGTCGATGTAAAGTATGTTCGTTCAGGTGATGTGGAAGGAGATATGAAAGATAGTCGGTGTAGAGCTGGACTTTATAATCAAAGTAGAAGAAGAGCAGTAATCAAACACATGAAGGAAGCAAAACAGTAACAAAGTTAGTTAAAAAGACAAAGCAGTTATAAGCGCTGAAGAATGAAGAGCGTAAGGAAGCAGAATATACAGAGCAAATATAGGTGGTGAAGTGTTTAATATGTGCATTCTCCCGGTGATGACTTATGGTATGGAGACCATTTCACTAACTGTCAGCTCAGCAAACAAACTCAGAACCACCCAAAGAGCTATTGAGCGTATCATGCTGGGAATAAGTCTCAGAGACCACGTCAGAAATGATGAAATTAGAAGGCAAACGAAGTGTGAAGACGTCATAGAAAGAATAGCGAGGTTAAAATGGAGCTGGGCAGGCATGTGGCAAGACAGGAGATGACAGGATGAACAAAACATTTTGCAGTGGAGACCAAGGCTACACAAACACAGTATAGGACGACCACAAAGACAAGATAAGGAAGAGTGGAAACAGAGAGGGGAGGCCTACATCCAGGAGTAGATAAGAAAGGGCTGTTAAAGAAGAAGAAGAAGAAATATAGGTGGTAGAAGGAAAAACCAGTAGAAGCAAACTAATCAGATGAGAACGTAGAAACAAATGACTAGCAGGCAGATTTAGTAAACATAACGTAACAAATAAAAGTAGACCAAGATTGGGGAGACAAAGAAAAACAAAGAAACATGGTAGATGCAAAAATTGACCAGGCAATTCTTGCGAAGAATATACACGGTGTTGAAAAAAAAGGTTGGATATTCTACCCGCAAATAATACTTATCAAAAGAAGCAAATTGCATGATTATGACCAAACAAACAGTAAATGTGCTAATAGCTAAATATTAGATAAAGAAAAATACTTAGAGTAAATGTTCTACATGTCCACCTTCCATTTGTACACAAGATTCACATCGTTGCAGAAACGAAGCTCTTATTCTTTCGAATATCCCTGGAGTTTAGTGAATAGTCTGGCAGGCAACTTCTATTCGCTGAATTGAATACACTAGCGATTTTAAAAATTCCCAAATGCAAAAGTCAAGCGGATTTAAATCATCGTCATATCCAGTTATTGTTGTAAGTAAGGAAATTTCTTCCGGCAACTGCAAAGTGCGAAGGAGCCCCGTCCTGCATAAACCAAAGTTTAAATCCAACATTTTGGTGGACAATCGCCCAGTAGGGATGGGGGGGGGGGGGCTAAAATGTTATCTTAAAGTTAAAATACGCTTCTCCGTTTAAATGATAAAAATACTGGTCCAATTAAATGGTTGTTACAGTACTTTTGGAGCATCCCCTGTATTAGTAAACATTTCCTAGTTGAATTTTTAGCTTCGAGTATTATTAGGTGCTTTAAATTAGGTCTGGTTAGCTGTATCATAGTTTTAAATACTCTCCTATAATTATCAAGCAGTTTCGTAAGCAACTCCCCGAATAATTACACATATTTTACAAATTAGATTTATTCTGGTTACATTTCTACAGATATTTAAGCCTGGAGGCTAGGCAACCGCCATTGCAATTATTTTAAACTATTCCTTTTGTTGCTAGAGCAAGGTTATCTTTTGTTGCAGTCATATTTTTCAGGAAGTTTTTTCTTGATCCACTTGCCCAAAATTTTGTTATCTGGTGACCTTTTGAAACTGGTGTCGAATTCTGCTTGTTCTTTCCAAGCAAAACTGTCGTGCTAGTTGGTTTTCTCTGCAGCGTAGTGCTTCAAAGAGCCCTTATTGTTGAACTCATCTCAGAATAGTTTTATGGGAGGATCTGGAAGTACTATCGCTTTGTTTCGGACGTTCGTAATTGGTATATAGTTACCCTCGTCCTATCGTTTTTTTTACGGATCTCTGGGAACCAACTAAGCGCGCTTCTTCTGGCTCCATTCCAGTATTAGGTAAGATAAGGCCTCATCTTCTTAATCGTAGATTTATTTGGGCATGGTGCGTTTATAGCCATTTCCTGTCGGATGCCAGTTATCACTAAAGCCATTTCCTGCCGGATTGGACACCCCCTGTTTGAGATTAAGCACTCCCCGTTCTGTCGCTCTTGGCTGGAATCCATCCCGTCGATCTGGACCCCTGAAATTGACGTAATGCCTGTACAATCTACAACCCCCGTGGGCTACGCCTGGGAATAGGCGATAGTGTCCCACTTACCTCTACGTCACTCACGGCGTCTATAGCTTGCCTCGCCTTCGATAGCTGCCGTCGTGGCCTTTGCCCCCCTGCGGCCCCAACTGTGCCAGGTTGCCTGGGAGCGATCGGAAGGATTGGCCTTTGATGTACCTTCCTGCAGACAACACGTTAGCTTAAGTTATTGCCCACTGCTGAATTTTGTGATCGAACAGCAGCGCTTCGTATAGTTAAAAATGTGTGTTCTGCCCCGTGCATGCTTTTGATTATGTTAGATTAATTGTTATGATAGGGCTGTTGCAAAATTTCAAGCGGCCATCTTGTGCAGTTTAATTAAATAGTAAATTAATGTCAGATAGACCTACCGGAGCCAAGTTTTGGAGTTCTGCTCCAGACTGGGTCGTTGCCTTATTGTAGGCGCTTTCAATTATCCAGCATAGGTGTAGATCCCCCTCGCGCGGGAGCTACGAGTTGTATGCGGCCCCGCTGGCCGCTGCCCTCCATGTGTTAGGTCTTTCACTTATTTATTTCAAATTTAAATCTGTACTTACATTTCTTTGCGGTCCCTGGACGCCGCCATTTGCACATATAGTTTGTAATGTTGGCTGTGGCGCAATGCCTTCCCGCGGGAGCCGTTAGCTTCACTTTCGAATCGCCGCGACTTGATTAATTAATTCGTTTCGGTAGAAACCGGATAAAGAGGTGATCCAAGCGCTTGTTATAATTAATATTATATGGGGTTACCCCGATGCATTTTTAATATTAAGGACATCAAAGTGATTAGTGTGGCCATACAAATGTTTGTTGCTCCAACACTTAGAAAATACCTTAAGTAACGTTTCAACGGCGGTCAAAGCTAACCTTCGGGGTTGAACGCTAGCCCGGTTAGGCTTGTATCGCTCTGTATCGACGTATTTGCTTTTGGAGCCCGTCTCGCGCTCAGTACCGGTTCGTCCTCTGCTAAATTAATATTTCTTTTCTTAATTGCCTCCGCGACGCTCTTCGTAACTTTGCTGTCTCTCTCTTTTAGAATGTTTGTATTGTCCGCCGTATTGCGGCCTAAATTAATTTTACCGATAATTTCCATGGGAAAGATTTATAATCGGCTCGAAATATTTATTTAATCTGCATGTGCTCGCTATATATTGCCGCATATTATATTTAAATTTGTTACTGCCTATTTATATTCTTCCCGAAACATTTATTTAATCTGCATGTGCTCGATATATTTATGCATATTATATTTACATACATGTATACATATTGGTGCCTGTTCGAATCGCCATATATTTGTATTTGTAGTTGCACTATAGTACCTACCCACCTACCTGTTTGATAATAAAGCTGTGATATTTTCATTGGTCGTTGATTTGTGTACTTTTGTTCTGCTGGAATTACCTTGTGAAGGTCCGGCACAAGGATTAGATCTGAGTCGAGGACCTGGTGCCCTCTCCTAATTTTTTTTTGTGTGTATTCCCTTTCAGCATAGCTGGAACCCTGCGACCCTCGCGGCGAGCTAGCCCAACTAGGCCGATAGTTACCAGCCGGAAAAATAACAAATATAACTTTCGCCACCAGGTAAGGCCGACCAATTATCTTCCCTTACATGGTCTCCTAAAACATCCCACAAAACGCTCAAAGAAAGCCGACGCCCAAACATGATTGTGGTGAAAATTAATAATCCCGTTGTTTGTAAATATAGTTTCATCAGTAAAGCAGTTTGGATTTTTTGCAACTCTTAGTACGAATCTACAGAACGCTAGTCTGGAATCATAATTGGGGGCTATAAGACCTTGCACCTGCTTAATATGGAACGCATATAGTTGCTGTTAACATAAAATTCTCCAGACCAACGAAGCATTCATATTTAGCTCCGTAGCTATTCTTCTGGTGCTGATATTCAGATGTTCTACTCTTCTTAAGCTTCGAGTTCTGCTTCAGGAGAAGACACTGACCTGGGTCGTCTGGCATCATTTTTACTTACACTAAATGAATTATGTTCTCTTAAACGTCGATGCAAATTTTGAAAATAACTTGTTGGGAGGAAGTGCACGAATGAATATCTGCTATGTCTTCATTGGTGTAGGTAGGGTGGCATTTTCTTTTATTTGCAAATAATTTTGAACGATTCCTGTCCTGGCACAGAGAAAGTAAGACGTGTGAATTACAGCTCCGAAGTCCGACTCAATTGCTGGGCGATTTTGAGCATCGATATAAATAGAAGAAATAGAAATAAGTGAGTTAAATAGAGTGCATCAACCATTGTTGAAATTTTAAAGATAAGAGTTGGTAAATATAAGGAATGTAAGTAAAACACGCGACCTCTGTGGAGTTGATCTGAGTCAGCCTCTTGTCACACAGCGATAGCAGCAAAACCAGACGACCCAGGCCCGTACTTTAAAATATTAAAATATAGTACGCGTAAATACCACAAATACTGAGAAGGAAATTAAAAAATGTATAGCAACGGTTACTTGATGGTCGAATTAAATAAAAGGAAAAGAAACAAAGTAGAACGGGGGAAACGGATAGTGAAGACGACACCACCGACGAGGCAAACAAAAGAAAAAAAGTGAAGAGACCATAGAGAAGGAAGTTTTCAGGAGATCAAAGAGAATAGGAAGAACACCGACAAAAAACACTGCGAGCCCTAAAGCCACGTCAATGGAGAAGGCTGAAAAGGATAAGCTAGACAAAATGCTAAAGATACTGAAACAACATAGAGAAGAAATGCAAGATTTAGCGAAGGAAATGAAGCAAATGAGAACGGAACAGAGGGAGTACTGGTTACAGCACTAAAGGAGGAGATTATCAGCTTAAGAAAAGAGAACCAAGAAGTGAAGCAAGAGAACAAAGAAATTAAAAAAGAATTAGGGAAGATACAGAAGTTGAAAGATTAGAAAAGGAACGGAAAACAAATAATGTAATAATTCATGGACTGACAATTGACACAGAAGATAGGCAAGCACTTAAAGAACTTTATTAAAGAAAAGCTGGGAGCCCAGACAACAATCAGAGCAGCACATGAATTAGGAGATGAAACGTGTTTAAACTGGAAAGCAGCAAAGATAAGAAAAGCAATGGCGAATAAATCGAACTTAAAATATTATAAAGAGGGAAGAGTTTACACCGGTCACGACCTAACTGAGAAAGAAAGGGAAATGCAGAAGCAAATAAGAAATAGAGAGTGCCAACTTAACTTCTTCAAAGTTAGTATCTACTTTACTTGCTTTAATTTTAATTTTTATATTGTGATGTATTAACCAGTATAACGATCTTTATAACGTAGTTTGTTGGTTAATTCATTTTTTCTTCTCCAATGTAGTGTGTTTTGTGAATTTTATTGCTACCTCGTCTTCAACGTTTCAACCTAACCTCAATTTTAACTTAAGCTACAAATGTAACAGGTGGTATTTTACTACCAATGATCATTTTGGTCCGAAGATTAAACCAGTCTGATTTCAAAACATGTCGCCAATTTAAATAAATGTGCGTGGAGAAGACTATTGAGTTTTATTGCTTCGTATCAAGACACCTCCACTATTAGCGTGATAGATCACCTTCCTATGAAAGAAGCAAAGGCAAACAGGTCAAAGTGGGATACAGCAAATTAACAATAGATGGGAAAGAATGGAAGCGGAATGTAGGCAAAGAGCTAGAGGAGGCAAAAAACTAAAATCAGATGCTGGCAGGCGGTGTAAGAGCAACGACCAGGCAAAGATAAAGGATATGAATATAATTAGAATAGGCATGTGGAATGTCAGGACTAGGTATCAAACAGGAGCAATAAGAAACTTAGTAGAAATTATGAAAAAGTACAATTTGGACTTACTGGCTGTACAGGAGAAAAAATTAAGAGATACGGAAATTTTTAATGTTGACGATTACAGTTTTCAATAGAAGAGAAAAAAGATAATATGGGGTAGGTTTCATAGTCAATAAGAATATGGTAGCAGATTTTCAAGGAATCACGGATACGGTATGCAAGATGCAGATAAGCAGAAGATACAGGAAAATAAGCATATTAAACGTACACGCCACAACAGAAGAAAAGGATGATGAGGTTAAGGATAAATTTTACGAAGAGATACGACACATAATAGAAAGAATACCAAAATACGGCATCAATAGGGATCTAAACGCACAAGTAGGAAGAGAGCAAATATATAGGAGGACCAGTGGTGGGAGCAGCAAACATTTAGAAAGTAATGATAATGAGAAAAGACTAATACAATTCGCCATGGAGAATAACTTGAAGATAATGAGTAAGTACTTCTTTCGACCATAAGGATATCCATAATAGTATATTATGTAACAAGTTTTATAAACGTCACTTTAGGCATGAGCGGAGCGTAGCGCAGCGAGTGTTTAATAAACGAGTGTCCAGACGAGTTTATATAATGTGTTACATACTATACTTTTTCTATGACGACAAATTTAGACAATATAACTTCATTTCATTAAGGGCCGGTTGCAGAAAGCAATGTTAAGTCTGGTGTTAGCTAACGCGACGTCAAAGTGAACAAAAACGAATCAATTCTCAAATGCTTATGGTAACTAATACATTAGTAAACAAAATTTGATGCGATTTTGTTCACTTTAACGCGACGTTAGCTAACACCAGACTTAACATTGCTTTCTGCAACCGGCCCTAAGATTTTGAATATTATGTTACGTTAAATTATGCTTGACAAACATCAAAGTTGACTATTGAAAACTAGCTTGATTTTAGTTTTGGCTGTGGCTAATAAAGCAAATACTGTTTGAACCTAACTTCACCCCACGACTAAAACGTCATTGCCAACTTCAGCTAGTGACTAAGAGGCCTTTAGTCAAAGGTTATGAAGGTGTGATTAAATTGTCAGTTAACGACGTGTATGTTAGTATGTTATATGTCATTTTAGTTACAGGAGTAGAAAAAGTAACATGGATATCACCTGATAGCAGGACAGGAAATCAAATGGATCATATGATCATAGAGAAGAAACATGTGTTATGTAGCAATAATATTTGTATTTACCGCGCATATACAGTACAGGGTTCTAACCATACGGGGCGTTACATGAATGCGCGGTACGTCCACGACGATTCATTCTGTATCCGGCTAGCAAACTGTCAATACCACTGTATGAATGTATGTACAACTTAGGGCTAACCTTATAATAAATGAGTTTAACCACTCAAGCGTTTCTGCGTTATTACAACATGCAAGAATGGTAAAAGACGTCAGAAGTTACAGGGGGGCAGACAGGAATTCAGACCATATGCTAATAATAGCAAAGGTAAAACAGGAAATACCCAAAGAAAGAAAAAAAGAGGCAGTAAGATGAATGGAATATAAAATAAATGAACTACAAAAAACAACAGTTGACAATTTTCAACAAAGAACTGACAACAAAGCTGAAATCGAAGCCACAAGTACAAAATATACAAGATGTGAAACGGAAGTGACTGAAAAATTAAAAATAGAAAGGACACTGGGTGGTACGATGATGACTGTAGAAAAGACCTAAAACAAAAGAAATGAAGCAAGAATAAAGATGCTAAAAATGAACACTTTAGAAAACAATAACAGTTTTGACAAGATGCGGAAAGCAGTAAAACAAGTATGCCAAAAAAAGAAAAGAGAATACACGGAGAAGAAATTACAAAAAACAAGAATATTATGTCAACAAAGAGATCAGGAATTTTTACCAAGAAGCAAAGAAATGTTAAAAAACGAGTACAGGAACAATACAATATTTTAGAAATAAGGAGGGTCTGGTAGGAAATAAAGAAGAAAACCTAAATAGGTGGGCACAGTATTATGAAGAATTATTGTACGTGAAAAACCAGGAAACAGAGGAAGAACTAAACAAGGAAGAAGAAGAAGAAAATGATGAAGAGGTACGACTACAAACGCAGTCATTAGTTGATGACCCACCTGAAGAAGAAATAATGGAAATAGTTAAAAAATTGTAAAAGCCCTGGTGAAAATGGAATTCCTGCAGAAATTCTGAAAGAAGGTTGTAATGCAGCATGCTGTGTGAATGATTAATTAATTCAGTAATAATATCCAGATATCTAATGGGTATCATGTGATAACAGTTGTGTGTAGATAACTGGTGGGAGTAGTAATGGGCAACCAATGTGGTTGTTTACACGAAGTGAAAATGTATCTTGAAAATAATAATATACGTTAAAATAATCACGTTAAAGGGCTAGATTTCCTTTAATTGTGAAAGTAATAATTGTATATTTGATACGTAATAGCAAGATAACCTTCTTTACGATCAAATTTGGCTAAAAGTTGCAACTATTATTCAAATTAGAACTTCAAGATTGTTTGAAGCCATTTGAAGTGGCAATTTTTGCTTCAACCAGTAAAAGGTGCAAGTGTTTGTGTTTGTGGCATGCTGTGGTACGATATATCCAGATCTTAAGGGGTCATAGATATGCAACGAGCTATTTTGGTCGTGAACAACCCAAAAGAGGTGTTTACAGGCTGCCATTCAGTTAGGATCTGATAGAAAATACACTCAGGTACAAGCGATACTTCAAGAAGGTTAGTGCGTATTTCTTATATTTCATTAAGAAATAAATAAGAAGTTTGGTACTGTTAAATTAGTGGAAATATTTGTAATTTATATTTCGATAGTAATTTAGAATATTTATTTTTCTAAATTTACATTGATTTGGGTACTCGACGTTTTCGGAAATTATAATTAGAAATTAACATATTTTAGTTTAGGGTATCTTAATTAATTTTAACATCAAAGTTGGAAAAAGTTAGAACATTTGATTAAATCATTTGACATTTTTATTTTGATTTATTGTAATGTCAGACCAATCTTTCAAATACTAACTAACTGATTGAATAAGAAGATTTAATTGAATGTACAAGAGAGTGTAATTGACCAAAGAAGTCAATTTAATAATAATTTATAATCATTCAGTCTTCAACAATAAGATTAATAAGTTTAACATCAACCCATTCAGCTGAGGACGAAAGAGAGTCTCATTGCTTAATAACTGTCTAGCTGAGGTAATTTTTAAAATAAGAATCACATGACAATTTCAAATGTCATATTTTTATTAGTAAGAAGTGTTGAAAATGATTTATTAAATAGAAAGGTAAGTGTTTGAGAAAATATTCTTGATACTACTTCGTAATAAGCAAGAGGGTAGATATCCATTTAATATTTGTTATATAAAAATTTTGGTTAGCAAAGTGGAGCTGCGACCAAAGATATATCACAATTTTGGCACTTCAAGTGGGGCTGAGAAAATTATATAACAAGGTGGAGAAATCCTCCAGAGAAGAATTGCCAAATTGATACTAAAATAATCCAGTGTGATATCCGCCAGAGAGCACAGAGATGGTGATTTCCCTTCACTTACAGCAAATAGGTGCTTTATTTTTGAGTATTATGGGTGTGTGCGTGCGCGAATGGTTTGAGTCCAGAGCAAAAACACTTGTAAGCTGGTAGAATCGTTTCTTGTAATGCGAGATACTGAGTATTCGTATTTGGTTCTAACTGATCAAGCTTCATGACAATCTTGTTACTAATAGTCAAAGGGGTGAATATCCCTTTGAAGAATTCGCAGTCCCATTATGTCAGGACGTTGAAGCCACCAAAATTCCCGTTAGGCGGAAAGTGCAACAGTAAGTTTTACAGTTAGGAACGTTACCTGGCTGCAACATTTTGTCAAGGGTGGTCAACAACTGTGAATTCTACCAAAGAAATTTCCGTATCTGTTATCGCCACAAGAATCACTTCTGATGTTAACTTTTACTATATGCCACCTATTTCGTCCCATTAGTAATATTTGTAGTTTTTAAGTTTCCACTAGTACCATGTAGCGGAAGGGTGGCAACCTGCTGCCCTCCATTCTGCCAAATGACCATTCTTATCCTGGCGTTGGTGGTGACAGGTATCGAAACAGTATCAAAAATAAAGTAAGTTTAGCATTTTTTATCGTTTTATTTGTGTGGTGCCAGGCGAGAGGCAACAGCTACCAGCTCGTGGTAGGTCCTTCGAGAACGAGACAACAAAAATTAGGAACAGACCATCGCGAGGCTCTGGGGTGCAGTTAAGCTGCTATCAACAACATTGCGGCCCTTCAAATAGAGCTGCAGTCCGTCATCGCGGCCATGTAATTAGAGCCGCAGTTCATCGTGGTGGCCCTGCATTTCGGATGCCCCAACACCACCAATAAAATGAATATACTTCGTAAACACGACTGCACCGGACAAGGCTCACAGTCATTCTAGCATGACAGTTTGTCGTGAAACACAGACGAATCAGTGTTTAGACTTGCATCACCGTGACATAAGAAGAATATTAGATATTCATAGCTCGAAGCTAACGTGGCGTTTTATTTATTTATTACTTATTTACATTTGCTTCTAATATTTTTTTAGGTTTTGGTTTAAAAGTAACTTCCGTGACTTTGTTTTTTTTTGTAACTATTTATTTTATATCTGTTCCAGTGTGTTTGTTTTTCAATAAAAAGGTAAATATAAAAAGGTTTGCTTTGTTTCATTCCGCAAGTGACCCGAAATTTGCGTACTTATAAAAAATTGGGGTGTCAAAAAATGACCATGCTCCTAGTTGCAACTTCCCTTAATCCGGCCCTGCAAAAGTAGGCTGGCAACTAAGTCATAACTGTATCTGTACGGTAATATTCCTTTTTCCAATACCTACTTGTAAAGCTGTATTTTATGTATGAAAAGCTTCATATAATAAAGTAGCATTTTAATGATGAGGGTAGATAAAATGCTACTTTATTCATTAGTGAATAAAATAGTGAATTATCCAGCAACTAACAAAATAAATCCATGCTGCTGCGGTAACTAGTACAAAAACAGGTAATACAATATTTAGTTAAAGTTATTTATTCAATTTAAAAACTTATTTATATAACTAAATGTAGGTACCTATTGGAAAAAAGTATATGCCACACATGAATAAAGAGATTTTATAGATTCAGGAAAATTATCTCACTCGGCTTGCCTCGTGAGCTAAAGTTTTCCCCTTATGGGTACAATACCTCTTTATTCACTTGTACCATACATAACTATTATCCAATACTTCGCAATAAACGCCCCGTAACTATAACAATTTTACCAATTGTAATATCATTACACACAAGGGACTTTTTGATTACCATCACTCCACTAGTGAATTTTTGGCTTATGCAATAATGTTTAATGTCATCCGTGTTCTGATGTGGCCTTGCAACAGAAAATGTTAAAACACACAGGTAGTGTGATTTTAAACAGAAATTTTGGTTTTTATGCTTCTGTGTTTATGTGTGGATAAAATGTGGTGCACACGTATTGTTATGAGGTATTACCCACACGAGAAAATTAGCCTTTAAGGCCTTCGACCTTGTGGGCCTAACATTTTTCTAGTGGGTAATATCCACATAACACTACCTGTATAGTAAATACCTATTACTGTACCTGTCAACTATTACCATACTAAAACCGATAAACTATTAAACAAATCATGGATGTTATGAATCATAACAGCCTTAAGATGTCTTAAAATCCGAGCTCTAGGAATTCCGATTTCAAACCAACATCTGCAGCAGTTATGATACTCATACATTGCTAAATATGTTAATAGCTATTACTGAACAGACTATACAAGCTAGGTAATTATTGGCAATATTTTCATAGTTATGACGTACCTTACCTGTGGTGCTATTCTTGAAACCGTGCGGCAGAATCCATATGCGGATTCTTCGGAATTTCGCATACGAATATATGAATCGCATTCTGGAATCGGTGGAACGTATCTGCATGCGAATTTATCCCGCGGAAATACATCGAGTGCATAGTGGCCATGCGTATACAAGCTCCGCATGCGGAATGGCATCAGTTTAACTGGAGATCACTATTATAAATTTACTTTTTGTTACAGTAAAAGAACTGTCGAGTGGAAAGTTTTCATATTTTGTTGTTATAGTAGGTAATAAAGATAAGTTAATGAAATTTCTTCTGCATTTATTTATTGGTACTGAGTTGCTAATTACCATTTACATTAGATGGCAAATATTGAAGATACTGCTCAATTAGAAGCTATTTATAATCTTGAATTGGCTCAGAATCATGCCCATACTGAAAGGAGAACCTTGCAACGATATGATGCCTTTAATTTATCGGAACTGCAATTTCAAAAATTATTTCGTCTATTCAAAGAATTAACAAGAAATTTAATACACGAAGTAGACAATTATATAGAGACTCCTAGTATAATATCCAGCGTACATAAATCAAACAAGTAGAGACACTCACTGTCGGTTCCTTTGATGTCAAATTTCCGATTTGGATGACCTTGAACGGGTCCTGGGGGGGGGGGGTACTTTCCTATAGTACTAACAGATGGCGCCACTACCATATCACATATGATTGGTAGCAGAGTTAGTAACTGGCTCTGACGCGTGAGTTAGCAGACACAAATGAAGCTGGCTATGCTCTGATTGGTAGAATTTTGTGCTGCCATCTGATGGTGAAGCTTAGAAATACCCCCCGAGTTACTGTATCAGGCACTCTAGACAGCTTTCAACATTTGGCATGAGTGTCTCTACCACGACCTGCTGAATTGTTTGACAAACGTCACTATGACGTTTGTCACACAATTCAGCACGCCGTGGTCTCCACTTGTTTGATGTATGTACGCTGGAATATCCGCCTTAGATTCCATTACCAAGGTAATTAGTATTAATAATTATTACCAAATTTACATTATTGTTACACTATAGTCTGTTCCACGACCTGCTGAATTGTTTGACAAACGTCTGACATTTGTCACACAATTCAGCAGGCCGTGGTCTGTTCAGTAAACATAAAAACACAAAGTGGCCTTTGATTTCCAAAATTTCAAGAGTGTACTTCCAAAATTCATCTTTGTCTAGGAATGTACTTCCAAAAAGTTACTAAAACAACTAGGTTAACGGTGTAACATTTACTTACCATCTGTCATAAATGCTGTAAATAACTACTTGTAAGGATATTATAAAAATACTGTATTGTATACTATTGACGTAGCGTTTATTCATAGGTATTTTATGAATTTTATGAAAGTTCGGGTGAACATTTTTAGAAAAAAATCTACTTTGACACTGACAATGAGAAATATTAATTGTCATTTTGAAATTAAAATCTACCATTATCCATGGTGTAAAGAATACAAGGTGTAACGTTCCGCAGAATGTGGGCGGACCTCAAATTCAACCAATACGACATGGTCCGACAAATGGCACGATTGGTAGTACTGAAGTGTATTGTTGAAGACGCTGTCGATGCCAAATTCGAGGTTAGGTTTTGCGTCAGTTGGTGTCAGATTGACGCAAAATGTAACCTGCTAACCCCGAATTTGACATCCACTGACAGTGCCAGCAACATATACGATCGCAACCATGGTTACACCATGATCGCAGCCGTGATGGATTTCCTGAGCAGGACCATTGGGGATTGGTTGACATCTCCCCTCTATTTTCTGAACGACTGCCCATCCCGGGAGCGTTTCACCTTGTATTCTTTACACCATGCCATTATCTACCTTTATACAGGTGTGGAAACATTTGTATAACAAACTACAGAATCCCTAGTACAAAAGTTATATGCACATGCCAACTTCAAAAAAATTTCAATGTTTTTATGCTTGTTTACTGAATGCCCTATATGATTTTTAATGTACCCTGTGATCGAAAACTTTCAACATCTAGAGGGCTGTGAATTTTTTTAAAATTAAATTTATGTTGGCAGTGATGAGTAAAGCTACTTAATAATAATTATAACCTATACAATTTTGACGGATAAACTTAAATTTTACAGGATGTTTAATGCCGAGCACTAGGTGGTGCTGTGTATAGAAAATGCAGCAAATCATTTTAAATAGCTCTAGTTGTTTCTGTTACTAATAGTGGTGTATTGGTAAAAATTTAGGTACCGGCTCGCACATGTCTGCCCCCCCCCCCCCCCGATAGTCTTAATAAAAAAAATTACATAGTGAAATACATTTAATGTTATTAGTTAATCTGTTTACATAGAGGATGTCTCCTATATTAAGCTTAAACTAGTTTTTAACCTATTCTATAAATTATACAACACGTGTGCAAAATTAAATATTAATACCTACGTTAAGATTTATCACCTTTATCTAAGGTTACTAAATCATAAAGGTACCGCCAACTGTGCAAACATATATCTTTTGTCTCTTTTAATTTGGGGTTCCTGTCATTAGTGTCTCACTCTCACTCTCACTTTCTTACAATGTTCTGTCCTTTTTAATTTGGGGGAACAACATCTTGGAATGGAATGGCGGTACCTTTATGTATTTAGTGACCTTACCTTTATCATCAATCAACACTCTCAGCGGCCTCAGCACGAAATCGATATGTATAAAATAATAAAATTAAACAAGAACCTTCCAAATTGGATTCTCTGAAATATTTTGCGGTTTAGCAATTTTGGTTCGCGTATCAGTCGCTGATCGTTGATATCTAAGCCACTTCTTAACATAATATTCTGGATTCCGGTTCTGTTGCACAGGACCATTAAGTTTTATAAACAATAAGTTTGAAAAATGATTTATTAGTAGTCTAGATTTTGTTTCGGTGATAATTAGGTTCATGTTACTAAAATCCCGTTCACATTCTGAAGAACTACATGGAATTATTTTTGAACAATTCAATAAAGGCAATAATTCTCGCGGAACATTCTGACCATTACTATGAATAAATTCTCTATAGGCTGGCAGTATTTTTTTAAAGGAAAAATTAAAACGTTTGCAAAGTGCCGAAATTTCTGTTTCTTTGTGCCCTAACTTTATTTCCGTCGGCCACTCCTGAATTTCCAATACGGAAAGCTGAGAAATTAAATTGGACATAGAAATGGCATCGTTTGATGATTGTTGGCTCTTGAAAATATATATTCGAAAACAGCCTGCATTTCATATTGTTTATAACACTAGTTAAAAACTGACCCGGTTTAATTGAAACTAGTTTGTTATTGTCGGTTAGTTTTATCGATGCAAATTCCTGACGCTAATTGCAGCAGCTTCTAAAATTTTGTTGCTTTTAGTGTCTATCATTGCCTCCAAATAATTGATTGTACGACGAATTAGTGTATCCGCTTGAACCACTGTCATATCTCTTTTTTGAAGAGACTCAGAAAAAATGGAAACTTCAAATAATACATCGTACATAAGTGCCAAATCAAATAAAAATTGTTTTGATGAAATTCGATTAAATAAACCTCTGAGTTTACATCGCTCTGACTGTAGTATTGTTTCATCCGTACTAGCAGACTGGAAATAATGACAAAAAAGTTCATAATTATTCCAAACAGCTGATACCGTCCGGAATGAACTGGCCACCCATCTAACATCCAATACTCGGCCAATTTTTTTAAACTCTTTTCCAAGATCCGCTGCGCAACTCTATATTTCTCTGATTATTTGGAGACTGACTAAATAAGCTATAGAGTTTGTTCATAAAAATTCGAAAATGGTTCATGCCATGGACTTCGGTTACTGAATCCCTATCAAAAGTTCTAACCGATGATTTAGACAATGCCAAACAATATTTTGATATTTTTGTAATAATTGTTGGGCCACACCAGATCGTTTTCCAAGCATAACGCTTGCCCCACCGCTAGTAAATGCAACGAAATTATCTTTTAGATAATTATTATCAAAACCGTATTTGCCGCGACAAGCAAGTAATACCTCTGTTATTGTTTTTGCTGTCTGATTACGCAATTCAATTAAATCTAGAAAAAGAAAATGTGGATCACTTTCTTTGTCAGTCTCACATTTCAAATAAATTATTAATGTGGTTTTATGACTGAAGGTGGTAGATTCATCTATGATTATTGATGTTTTCCCATTAATCTGGAAAATATGATTGCATATTTTCAATTTCATTTCCACTGATATATGGTCAACTATGCTGGTTGCACTGAATCTCGATCGCAAACCATGTGAAACTTGCACGCCGTTTAATTCTTGCAATTGCATAAATCAAAATGATCGGAATATGGTTTGTCATGTTTGGCGATATAGTATGCAGCTCTAAATATTTTCGAAGTAGCTTCAATTTATGATTTATTTAGTTGATCTACAATTTTTTCCATTGGTTCGGACTTTCCACTACTCACAACTTTTTCAGCATTACAATGGGAAAATGACTTCGAATGTTCTGCATGTTTTTTTCTAATGAAGCTAGTTGCGTTTTCTTCGTCGTGCCGTTGAAAGAAACTGCAACTGAAACCCATTCTTTGGATATACTAGCACCAGGTGTTTTTAGAACTCCAAGGCTATTCACATTTGCAGAAATTGAACATCCAATTTTCTTATTTTTGCTGACAATCCACGGGTAAGCACGTTTCTTGCTCTCCCACATTTCAATCATCCATATATCTGGCCGAGAACGTTTAACAGCATTTTCTTCGGTTTCTGTACATGTCTTCACATCTTTCGAGGCTTTTACAAAAGAGTTAAACTTTGTAGCTGGCGGTGATACAATTTCAGAAACTTCTGTTGAACTACGGCCCTTTCATTGTTGTCATCTAAAAAAAAAAGACTTCAACGACGTTTGCTTTCTTTTGCAACTCACTACAAATCTTCTCTAAGAGTTACCTATAATAAATCAAATAAATGTAAAAAATGTATGTAGCACACTTGTTTTCATAATACAACATACAACACTATTTTCGATAACAAGAATATATGAAATAAAGGATTTTAATATAATATGTAGCTATAATTCTACATAAACAATAATTTTTAATTCCACTAAACGGTGTTTCTGATTTTTTCTGACTTTTACTTCCCTCAAAAGTATGTACCTTCATTTTTAAAATAATTTAAAAATCTACTCACCTTAAACTGGTATTTTAAGTAAATACCAGCAAACACTTCAGGTACATAAACAACAGTTTTTAATCGTTTTATCAAGTTATAAACAAAACTACAGATTCTCGCAAGTTAACTCTCTCACTTAACGAAATTGCTACTCGAGGTATTAACCAAGTACCGTCGCAAAACGCACTAAATGCCAATATTGACAAACCGGCCCGGCTACAGAATTGTCAATCAATTAGGCAGGCAGTTAGCAGATTATGTGCAAATCACTTGCAGCTGTTTACAGTTGCTCAGGTTGCTCTTTCTTAGAATTCTATGAAGGATAATAGTGACCTTGCAGATAAAAGTGTGCATATAAAAACAAATCTCCTGCAATTTGTTGAAATGACAATCCTGACATAACTTTAAACCAAGAACACTATACTAAGGACACGCAACTCCCGTTTCGAAGCGGACCGCTAAAAGCTGACAAGTAAGGAGGCCGTGGTGTACAATTATTCGTTCACAAAACTCGTGAACTGTCAATGTCAAACATTTGCTGAGTGTAACTGGAAATTCGGACCATGTTTTAACAATTAATAACACACTTGAAATACACTCCATTGGATTAACAACCGTAAACTGACTTTTAACCGCGATTACAGGTTAATTTAGCTCGCTTCCAACTCTCGAACGGCAGTACACGCTGTCGACAGCGCCGCGACGGCTATCCCCGACATAAGGGCCGCTTTTATATACAGCCGTCATAGGAAGTTGCATCTCCTTAGTATAGTCTTCTTGCTTTAAACTAACAGATATAAAATTCCATTGTGACTTTTACTACCACGACTGCCAACAAAATTTTTTGACAAAATAATTCCACAGCCCTCTAGACGTTGAAAGTATTAAGTATTTACCGATGGGGCCATAATTATATACCGATGGGGCCACAATTATATATAACAGCAATGGGACAACATGAACAAGAATATACCATGTATTGCTTGAGCAAGAAAGAGATAAACATAGTATCAAATATTTGAGAAGACTTGACGCTTATTTTAATTATGACATTTGTCAACTAAATATGCCTACTAAAATAATTTTTTCGTATTGCTATCTCTTTCTTACTCAAGCACTCTATTTTGTTATTCATGTTATCTCATTGTTGTTATATATAATTATGGCCCCATCCGTATAACAGCAATAAGATAACATGAACAACCAAATAGAATTTAAAGTGAATGTCAAGCCTTGTCGTATATTTGCTACTATGTTTATCTCTTTCTTACTCAAGCAATATGTTATTTTCTTGTTCATGTTATCTCATTGCTGTTATATATAATTGTGGCCCCATCAGTATTAATAATTATTTATCCACAATCACTATATAATAAGGTAGTAACTGAACTCCTTGGCAATGTCTAATGTGGTCTATAAAACTCTAGGGGTTTTATATATAAAACACGTGAAATTTTAATGATTGTTGAGGTGACATCCGCTGTCAGAGTGAAATGTCAAATAATTTTTTGATAACATCAGATGAAATTATAAAATATTACGTAATTTAAAAAAAATTATTTATTAACATTAATATTAATATAGTTTAGGAAAATTAGTCAGCCTTTATCTAGTACTATTGCAGATTTGGTATTAATACAAAAAATTGAATCTGAAATTTTAATTAACTTAAACGAAATTAGTTTTTATAAACGATTTGTAGATGACACAATTATTTGTACTAATAAAAACCAAATAAACAAAATTTTTAAAACATTTAATAACTACCACTCAAGATTAAAATTCCCAATTGAAAATGAAAATATAAATAAATCTATAAATTTTCTTGATCTAACTTTAATAAAAACAGAAAATAATAATATTGAAACGAATTGGTATAGAAAAGAAACTAAAACTGATAGATACTTAAACTATAATTCTCAAACATCTATAAAATATAAACGAAGTGTAATTAATAGCTTAATTGACCGTGCAATTTTATTATCTTCAAATAAATTTCATATTGATAATATTATAAAAATTAAAAAAATATTATTAAAAAATAATTATCCTATTGACTTCATTAACACCAACATTAAGAAAAGAATAAATAAAATTAAAAATAATAACACATAATATTAATTCACCTATCAATTTATACCCTAACTGTTTAGGACAAGAATTTAATAACAATCAAAACATTAAAAATCTATTTTACATTTCCATCCCATACATACCAAAACTATCACGTTTAGGTAAAATATTAACAAACAAAAATAATTTTAATATTTCTTTTAAAAATTACAATACAATAGGAAATCAATTTTTTAACAATCTAAAAGATAAAACAAAAATTCAATCTGAATCAAATATTGTTTAACAAATTAATTGTAATAATTGCAATGCTAAATACATAGGACAAACAAAACAAAATCTAAAAAAAAAGATTAACTCAACATAAAAATTCTATAAAAACATAAATTTTAAACCCAAATAAACCAAATACTGCCCTCTCTGATCAGGCAGTTGATAGTTACCATAATTTTAATTTTAACTCACCTAAAATATTGCAAAAAAAAAAATTTACAAAAACGCCTTATATATGAAATGATTGAAATAAAAAAAAATACAAATTCTATTAACTACAAAACCGACATAGAAAATCTTCATTCCATTTACTATAATCTTCTCTAAATTTTCTTCTATAATTAACAAAGAAAAAAAAAACTATATCATTTAAATTACACTTAATATCAAGATATCTTTTACAATACAAAATTTTTGTATCAAGTTATACCTTTAAAATAAGAAAATTTGACATATGACATTATATATACAAAATCGTTTTAAATACTCTTTTCAAGTTATATTGTAAGAATTATTATTAACCATAGAATATTTTACAACTTCACATTCTAAAAATTTCAATCGACATTACATAAGGTAAGAGTAAATATACATTGTTTAAGTGATCTAACCTTAATCTCATTTTCCTTTTAGTCTATTGTATTTCAACGTAATGTGTATTTTCTGATGAAGTCAGCTGAGCTGACGAAACGTCAAATACATTATTATAAGAAGATAATTAGGTGACTAATTTTCCTAAACTATATTGAATATACCTAGAAGACAGCTGTTATAAACAAATATAATATTAATATTAATATTCAGATTAACATCAAATTGCATTTTAGATGGGCTTTTAATGCCCAATCCATTGGTTTCAACCGCGACATCCGGGTTAAGCTTCATAGAAACAGTTTTTGAAGAAGATGCAGAGTTCTCTTGAATTGTGCTGAATTTTCCTTGAATCTTTCTTGCAATTTCCATTTTACTTGATTCATTTTCGTCAATATATCCTTCCACAACACTGGAGGACCTCCACCCTCCGTGCCTCTTCAAGGTGATGATGTCGCCACCAGCATTAGCTAATAAAGTTGCCGAGGACCGTCGCATGCTATGACCAGTATACAATTCAGGATTATCCAATTTTAGAAAAGAAGCAACCTTCGAAGGAATTTGGAGGATTGCATTGCACATTTTAAGTTCTTATAGCGCAAAAAAAACCTGCCTTGGCAACCGACACAGGGTGAACGTAATCGCATATATTTTCTGCACATCTCACGAATATTATTCACAGAAAATCCTTCATCCAATACTGTGAAACTTCACGAAATAATAGTTTTGGTGTCTGGGATGGTCACGTACAAATGGGCACCCTTATCCTGTACATTTGTAATATTCAGGTTTGTCAGTTCATTGCATCGCAAGCCACCCGCAACCCCCATTATGAGAGCAACCTAAAAAAATCCAAATACTTATACAGAGAATTGAGAAAAAAAAGTTTTACCTTCATCAATAAATATTCCTCGTCAGGTGGCTCTTTTAAAAATTGTTCAATAATGTGTTCTCTTTGCAGCACCTTTGCCTTTTTTGGATTGTGGTTTTTCGAAACACTCTTCAGAAAAGCAAGTAGCTTGCCGAATGTTGATATATTCATATTTTTTTGAACTCTTAAACAACCTCTTAACATTGAATATTTTGTCCACATCGACGAAGGGGCAAATTTTCGTTTCAAATTATAAAGTACGCCAACAGGTCATCTTCATTGATTATGCTTACGCCTTTTTTTTCCCTCCACTGATTAAATCGGGCAAACTCTTTTGCGAATGCGTTTCTAGATTTTGGTGGCAACAGTTGAAAGGTCACTTCTTCGGCGGCTGCGGTAATTTCTTCTGGTAAAGACTCACTTTCTTCCATTTTTCGAACAAACACAAACGTTGTTTACAAAAATCTCGTTTCTATAAACAAAAACATTAGCAGTAAAGCTAAGGTACTACGAAAAATGGAACGCAGAAAATGATTTTCGAGGTGACATCCGCTGTCAGAGTGAAATGTCAAATAATTTTTTGATAACATCAGATGAAAATTCGGCGATTCTGATTCTAAATGAGTGTGATTGTGGATAAAACGTTGTATTGCATACGGGTTTTAGATGCACTTTATTCACTTAAGAAAATTAAACGCTCGAGCAAGCTCTCACGTTTAAACATTCTTGCGTGAATTATATGCTATCTAAAACCCTTATACAATAAATAACTATTAAGGTATTGACAGCACTAAGGTTTTATAAAAGTTGCAGTTATCAAACTGATATTGGTTTAAATGTTTATACAGCAATAAGTCAGCCTTCTGTTAGCCCTTGTATAAGGGAAATAAGCAACATAATTGCTTGACCGGAATTTTATAATTCTTGGGTAAAATGGAACTATGGACGGTTTAAAAGCTACTCGAAATGAGTAAGTTAATACGTTAGTAATACAATTTGAAGCTTGTATTTGAATATTGTACATGTAAATATTATAATTTTTAGATTCTACCAAAAATTTAATTTGCCTGGTGTGGTCGGTTGCATAAATTGCACTCATATTGCAATAGTTGCACCCCGAATTGATGAGCACATCATATATCTAATACTTACTATATTGCTAGCGGCTATGAGTGGGAAACTCACCGATGAAGTGAGACACACAACCAACTCCTTCATGTATACGGTGAGCTGTGCGCAAGTGCGGCGGCGTCATCCGCCCAATTGGGAAGTGGTCAAGTTTAGAATTCGCTTCTAAAGGCGGAGTTCGAATTCTCACGCATGCGCACGAGACGCGTTATACTCGAAGTGAGACTATGTCGGCGCTGTAATGTTTTCTGAAGTTTCCAGGCCCTACCAGCAATATATGTGTATTATATATATGGAGCACATATACAGTATGTCCCCGGATTGAGTTTACAATAGGTATGATTGATCAAAAATTTTCGAATTGGAATTTCATATTTTGGGATTCCGCCCTGCTTGGCGTGAAACTTATTTTTAGTTTACCTTCGATTTTTTCAAGTCAAGTAGGCCTTGACAGGGAAGCGAAAACTATTTTATTTTCAGGTAAACTACCCGTTTTGTTTATGATACGGCAAAATTTAATTAAGAAAAGTTGTTGATAATGATAAATTATGGCCCTATGCCAAATTTTAGAAAGATCTGTCAACTTATAAAAAACTTATTTTTTTGAAAATTTTATTTTATTGTCAGGTAAACTACCCTTTTTATTCATGATACGGCAAAATTGTATTAAGAAAAGTTGTTTACAATAAGAAATTATGATACTATACAAAATTTCAGAAAGATCTTCCGACTTAGATTAAACCGTTATTTTTTATATTAAACAAATTGCATTTATTAAAAATGGCGGTTTAATCTAAGTCGACAGAGCTTTCTGAAATTTGTTATAGGGCCATTATTTATTATTATAAACAACTTTTCTAAATATAATTTTTCCGTATCATTAACAAAAAGGGTAGTTTACCTGACAATAAAATACAATTTTCTAAAAAATAACAGTTTTTTATAAGTCGACAGATCTCTCTGAAATTTGGTATAGGGGCATAGTTTATCATTATCAACAACTTTTTTTAATTAAATTTTGCCGTATCATAAACAAAAATGGTAGTTTACCTGAAAATAAAATAGTTTTCGCTTCCCTGTCAAAGGCCTACTTGTTTTTCAAAAACTGAAAATATTCTTAAAATTCGTTTCACACCAAGCAGGGCGGAATCCCAAAATATGAAATTCCAATTCGATAATTTTTGGTCAATCATACCTATTGTAAACTCAATCCGGGGACATACTGTACATATGTTAACAGAAATGGCTATCACTCTTTAAACGTTCAACTAGTATTATTCGTCCATGATTTTTTAAAACTATTTTCAGAAGTGATGCAAATCTTAAAATTTTACATGCAAGTGTTAGATATCCAGGGAGTACTCATGACAGTTACGTTTGGAACAACAGCAATTTAATAGATTATTTTGTAAATCTGCATAATAGGGAACTTACATCATTTTCTTTACTAGGTATCTATACACCAATATGTAATACATAATCATTTATTTTATTTATTTATTTTGGTACTCAGCCAACAGCCGTTAGGCCAATTATAGATGTCGCTGTGCATTTATGGGGACTTCCAACCCCACTAACGACTGTCATGATGTTATTATGACATCCGGGACCAACTATTTCTGTGGCAGCCATACCACGAGGCGCCAAGAGAAGCAGCCGTGAAACTCCCATCCAAGTACTGACCAGAAAGAGCGTTGCTTAACTCGACTGATCGTACGTGGATGCTTGTTCAAGCTACACCACCCCGGACACAATAATAAAATGTTAAAATTTATACTGTTGTAGGAGATTCTGGCTACGCACTGAGATCATATATGTTAACACCACTTACAAACCCCGAACCTCTACCTGGTACTTCTGAATATAGGTACAATCAAACGCACAGGAGTATGCGATCGTTAATAGAAAGATGCAATGGTGTTTTAAAGATGCGTTTTAGGTGTCTTCTAAAGCACCGTGCACTTAATTACGATCCGGAAGCAGCAGCCAAAATTACACAATCTTGTATCGTACTGCATAATATGTGCATTGCAGAACAAATTCCCGAGCCTGAATATGTGGAATTTGATAAAGTGGATTTTGGTATGATACGGAATAATAGAGGAGATGCAGGACTTAGACGAGTCAATCCAGAATTGACTGAAGGAAGAGAATTGCAAAGAGCAATAATTAATAGATATTTTGAATAAATTTTATATTTATAATGATCAAAAATGAAACAATAAAAATAAATTAATTACAACTTTTTACAAACTAAAGTTACCTATGCTTATTAAGAAGTATATTTTGATAAAAACACGTCAACTTTATCTAAAAGGCACTTAATATTATTATTTAATTCTTCCTTTAATTGTAACTAGATCTTTTTGTAATAAAGCCAGCTTCTGTTCGTGATAGTTTTGCTGTAGTTTCAATTGCCTTTCAGCAGTTTTCGCCAGTACTTGTGTAGCGCAAATGGAATTTTCCTGTCTTCTGGTGGTTGTAGTTTTCTTCCTATTTGCTTCTATAAATGCAAATACCGAGTGTCTTAAAATGAATTACATCTAGTATGTTTTGAATTTCCCATAAGTAATGCAATCTAAAATTTTACTTGAAATTGGCAAGACTGTAAGTCTATGTCAAATTCGAGGTTATCAGGTTATGTTTTGCGTCAGTTTGTGTCAAAAGTGACGCAAAACCTAACCTGCTAACCTCAAATTTGACATAGACTTACAGTCTTGCCAATTTCAAGTAAAATTTTAGATTGCATACTAGATGTAATTCATTTTAAGACACCCAGACCCGCAAAAGCGTCTGTCAATCTTTTTACTTACATAAGATATGATTACCTTTAACATAGCAAAGAGCCAGACTTGTTATTATACTTTTTTCTTATTATTTTTTCCATCCTTCAAGGACGCAAGGGGGCCAAACCACCACCACAGGCTTGCCAGACTTCGGGTTTCCTTATCAGTATATTCAAAAGGACCTTCCATAACAGGTACACGCTTGTTAAAAATACTGTAAGCAAACCCGTTGCTGGCTCTTGGACTAGTACCTTTCTCCACTGCTTCCAGTCTTTTTTCGCTCCAGGAATAACATTCAGTGTTTGACTTATTGTTTGTCATTTTTGCTGGGCATCTTTGGCCGTAAAATTTGGGGTGAATTTCCCACTCGTTAAGTTGTGCTCTTTTCTTAACATTTCGTTCTTTAGATAAATTAGCACACCGCTTTGCCATTTTCACTTAATCAATAAGCAAGTCAACGTTTTGATAAAGTAAACACATTTAATTACAACTGTCATCCGAAACAGTTGCCAAATATTGCAATCGCATTGGCGCACCCACTGCTCTTTTGTTACAGGGAGCATACGCATGCGAATATGAACAGTGAAATCTGCACTACCTTGAAGAATAGCGCATCGCAGCGTGCGGATGGTCGTATGCGTAATTATCATGCGGAAAGCTTCTGCGTAC
>CALNHX010010257.1:0-41930 GCA_940337035.1 Agriotes lineatus | reverse complement strand
GTGGTATAGTGAATATTTTTTGACAATTTTCACTAGTGAAAATAATCGACAATTTTCACTAGTGGTATAGTGAATATTTTAAACAATTGTGATTTTTATTAGAAAGAGTCAATATTAGTATTCTGTTACTATAGAAATTGCGTAGTTTTGTTGCTAGATTTACTGAAAACCAATTTGAAAAAGTAGTTTAGTTCACTGAATAGTCCCTCGAATGCTATTCTTAATCAAAGTTACGTAGAATATTTTTGTGGTGTTATCACTACTCATGTCCATTGCGCTTAGGATTAGGAATCGTGCTAGCTCACTCGTCCTAATCGAACCTAAGCGCAATGGACATTCGTGATACCGACAGCAAAAATATTCGACATAACTTTGACCACTCATGGTATTATAAGCGACTATACAACTGGTTGCTACCATTCAAATGCAAAAATCATTGGTCAAAATAGATTTAACTTTTTTACTTCCATATTTCATTGATCATAAGTCATTATGTCACAGCTATTGTGGAGAATGTGGGAAAAAAGTTATAAAATCCCAACCGCCAAGCATCACGCCATGCGGGTAAATCGAGCCGACCATGCAGGTCCACGTCTAATTATTTATTAAAGGGAGCATGTGGTGATTGTGATTCGCGAGGGTAGCAGGATTATGCGTAATTCTAGGGGCGATGTTACTGGCACATGAAGAATGAAATTTATTATTTGAGTAATTTAATTGTATGTAAAGTAGAGAAAATATATTATAATCCCATTTGCGATATTTCCTCCTCCCAGCAAACATTTTTGTTGGTAATCATGCGAAATAAACAGACATGACAAAATTGGTTTTATGATGTGTTTAATTTGTGGTTATGATTTTTAAAGGCTTGCACTGTTGCCGGTTACATTTTTATCTCCTTCCGTAATATTTTTGGTATTTTGACATAAAAATTGTAACAATAAATAAATAAATAAATAAATAATGGCTTTATTTCCCACAGCTCAAACAGGATATGTACATAATTCAATAAATATTTAAAAAAAATTAATTCAATAACAATAAAATAAATTCAATAGCAATAAAAATAAACATAAACATAAATTCAATAACAATAAAAATAAATATATAATATATGATTTGGGGAAACCACAAGGTGCTAGTTCAAGCGCTTTGCTTGATCTTCCACTTGCACCTTGAAAATAGATTTGAAAAGATAACAAAATGCCTACAACTAACAATGCCATTAAATCAGTTGTATGAAATAGTCATAGTTTATCCATGTCACTGGTTTGACTTCCATCACAATTCATACATGCAACCTAATAAACACATATAACAACCACTGGAGGAGGAAACGTCGTGAATGGATTATACTTATTTACAACAACACAACCAATTTCGGTTTGGACTGTGTCGTTCTGTTAATTAGTACGATCAACCTTTCACCGCTTTCATAAAAAATCTAAAATTAAAATAACAGATCGTATAAAAAATAGTCTGTGGTCTTCAAAGTACTTTAATAGTTGATTGTAAATTATTATAAGCAAATCACAAAAACTGATCAAAATATGCGCATGTACAGCCGTGTTCATGAAAGTGTTGTACGGCATTTGTGCTTGTGAATATAAATTAATTACACAAAGTTAAAAAAGTGTTAATATATACATATATTTGAAAGTATACATATCAGTCTACCTAGTCAATGTTACAGTGTGAACCTTTGTTGAGTAAAAATACAACCACCAATAAACTTACAACACATATTCGAACACGACTACACATTGACATTTACTTATATTCTTGAAATATGCAACATTATATGCACAACGCACATATGAAATTGAAATGGAAGTATGTAATTATAATTAAACAACGTAAATTATTTACTAGAAAAGTTGATTACAAGCAACTGAAAGTACAACATGGGTACTGTGGATAAACATTTTCTAGATACAATAAGTGTCCCATCCTATACAACAACCCAGACTAACTCAAATTCTGGGTGGTTACATGGTCCTGGTTAGTGATGGGCATAACCGGACAATTTTCATAACAGAATTATTTGAATTCGAATGATATTAATAACCGAATGATTATTTGAATAATCATTCGAATAAATTTTGGCTCTCGATTCGTTTCGATTAAGTCAGCCGGTTTGCCGGTTGGCGGTTCACCGTCATCTGCATCGACATCGTAACTTGCAGATAGCAGAGGAACCACAACATAATATGTACGGTCGGCGCCTTAGAAATCGGGACACGTAAATGTTCTTCTAGTCTTTGGAGTATTCTTGCTCCGGTTACTTCATTAATGTGAGATGGCATTTCATAATTGACAAACAATAAACAATCTGACGTAACAATTAAAACCATAATAACTGTAAAAACCCAGTTTATGCACTTAAAAAATACATGCAAAATATATCATAATAGTGTGTAGTACCCGATTTCTAAGGCGCAGACCGTACATTATGTGTTATGTATTGGAAATTAAGAGGTATTTATTAAAAAGTGTAGAAAGAAATAAATATGCGGGACTGCTTCCTAATCGCAATAAAAAGTGGTAAAACGTTTATCTTTATCGATCGGGCGGGTTAAAGCCTCTTGTTTTGAACCTTTGGAGATGTAAGCAAATAAAAAATTGTTTTATAGCTTGATGCGTTTGCAGTTTTCAAGCGTTCAGGTTTCAGGTCCACAGAATTTGATATTTTTTATGATAGGAGGTAGTTACGCGATAACCAAATGGTGTTTTCAGTACAACCTGCTTTGTTTATGAGTTATGGCGTATTTATATTTCCAGAATTTTGAGCACTGCGTAGGTCGCTGAGATATGGCACGTAGTACCTTTCAATAGAGGTTTTATATTCAAAGCGTAGTACGTATCAGCGTGAGGTTATTTTTTATTCAAATACCTGGAACGAAAACCGAGTTACATAGGTTATTTCAATAACCGGATAACCGGTTATTTTTCATTCAAATAAGCCCATCACTAGTTACATGGTTCTGGTCGTAAGGATTAGACAAAATGGCTGTTAGAGTTACTGAATAAAAACAACATGGGTGCCAGCTGCAGTATAACAGCAACAAACCAACGGAGTAAACAAACTTCACTTATCGTTGCAGGCCTGTATCTCAAACCAGGCTATTAAAAAAAATGAAAAGGTATTGGTATATCGTATAAAACAAAATACTAGAAGTAAAATTCATAAACCAAGGCTAACCTAAGCGCATATTAATAGTATATTAAAGTATGAGTGGATAACAAGGTCTTTAAAACACGCGCGAGTTTTCGAGCACGACGGCGTAGCCGGAGTGCTCGAAATAGAGCAAGTGTTTTAAAGACCAGCTATCCACGAATATTTTACGCTATTTTTTATTATACCTTCAATACTGGAAATAAATTACGCACTAAAAACTTAGAAATAATTATTGTCGTGATAAATCGAGAGGGCATAATAATATTCCTACTATAATTACGAGAATTATTTACGTTTTTGTCGAGTCCATGTCCGTTGTTGCATTCAGTCGTTTCCTTGACAACCTTTAAAGCTCGACGAGCTTTAATCGCCTGTATTCACACGCTCAGGCGTGCTTTAAACGGCGATTCTGATGCAGGTAGAATAAAAAAGCAATTAAAATAACCACAGCCAAAGATATTACATTAAAATTCACATTACACGATTAACACTAAGTCTGTCATCTTCCCAAGTCATTCAGAAGTTAAATTACTAAATTTTCAAATATACTTTGTTACAGCAAAATCATGACGTAAAATAGTTGTAATTAAAAGAGAAAACTCTTTTGCTCAGGAATCAAACAGCGAAGAAAGACTAATTCAATGCTGCCTCACTAAGAGCTGACAATCGCTATTACTTACAGTAAAACACGTTCACGTCTGAAAGACGAAGGAAGTATTGTAATCACGAAAAAATCATCTTCCGAGATTTTTCAGATCTTCACGTTTCAAGGTCCATAGATGACGAAAAAGAGGTTTTCTCAATTCCGTCAGTCTGTCTGTCTGTCTGTCTGTATGTCTGTCCGTCTGTCTGTCTGTTGGCAATATAGCTCAAAAACTATTTGTCGGAGGAGGACGATATTCTGCATACATATTATATATTGTTATGTTTAGTGATAGCTCCACATTTGAACTAGTCATATAATTCATGTAGTGACTATTTTACTTTAAGCTTGCCCTTAATTAATGCAATGCACCATATTAAAAACCTAGGATTACTTTCAAATTAATTATTTCAATTAAGTATTCTTATTCAGGGTGGTTCGCCAAATCTAGATCTCTATTAGTTGAAGTTTACATTTTTATTTTAATTCTTGACTATTTAATGACATCAAATCTCAACTCGACTTCTACATTTACCCAAACTAGGTACTGACAAATCTATTTTTACATTGACATAACTATCAATTAACTCACTAAAGTAAGTACTTTTTTGTATTTTACTCTTTTATTTATTATTCATTATTCAAAATGCTTTGATATTAATTACTAACACAAACCTTATCACTTCTTCAGCTCACACTGCCAATATTTAAATACCACTGCTCCTATCCTCAAGAGATCCCAATGTTCACCTTATGCAACACCTACAGCTTATTCCTGTCAACCAACTCCAAACGTCCGCAGAATCCGGTATCGCTCCCCTCATCAAATGTCACCTTCACGCCAATAGACTCCTGGTAAGTTTCAGCTTTATAAATGAATCTGATCTTATCTTGTTTATTCTTTAGATAGTACTCTGCACTTAGCAACCCCCACAGAAGCTGTCCAACTCCAGCTGGCACTCCTACTAACCTCCTTCTAGATGAATGACCTCACTTCCATACAACCACCAATGTAACCAATGACTATTTAATTATGTGTCACCTTCACCAATAAATCCAATTTCCTCCAATTCAGTAGTTCTCTGGTTTTTTCTATTTAATTCGCTGTATTAGACAATCTCTTCACTGATTGTTTAGTTTTTAATAAATTATTATTTCATTTTCATTTCTGCACCTCGTAGATTTGTTAATAGCCTTTAAATTTGTATACCACCAAATAACTATAGAAATAAGGCATAATTTCTAACTTTTATTGATCAAAATTAAACATTTCAAGATTATTTGTACATTTTTTACGAGTTTTTTTTACAACTGACTAAACAAAATTTTCTCTTATAAATTTTAAATATCCTATTATTACATACTTTCAATTCTTATTATTATAACAATTACATTTCTCAATTGCAACCTTGGCTTGAAACTTATAAAAAATTAACTGCAACCATAAAAATTTGAATAATCAATTGCTAGTTATACCTCAAATTACCTTACTCATTGTCTTAATTAATTTTATCATTCTTATTGAATTTTACACCCAATCTTTATTAAACCCTTTAGAATTTGATTATAATTAACCTTCAAAATTTATAATTTCTATCATCCATATTTTAAAACCACCTTTTGCATATCATAACAATATCTACCTCGCATGAAACCGGTACAATTTCAGACAAATATATACAGGGTGAGCACCTTAAAAAATAAAATTTTGTTTTTTTTTGTTAATTTTGAAATAAAAGGAAGTAATAACTTTCACATAGGTCAGGCTTTAATTTACCGAAAATAAGACTTAACCGATAAAAGATAATGTCACAAAAAAGTAAAAATATTTTAACCATTACACCGTACTCTTCAAGAGACGCGCGCACCGGACTTTTCCCGAAGAGACGCGGTAGCGCAGATGGAATTTCGCCGTACTTATATCCTCTGCGGAGATTCGGTTAGGATCAAGCATTCTGCAGAGCTCCAGATGCGGCGGGTGCAAACACCAGCGGGATCATTTCTTTTTTTAATTTGAAAATGTATTTAATTTATTAGAAACGTGAAGATATTTGTACTCCTAACTTAATTTGATTTATAAAATTATTTAGTGCCACAATATTGACGAGGAAAGTTCTGGGTAAAACCTTTTACAGATTTTTTCATTGTAGAAACGGAGCGAATATTATAATTAAATAACAGTCATTGCACCTAAAAACGTTTGCTGAACGATAATGGCGCTGATTAAATTAGGCCCGTACACTATCTTAATAAACAATTGTATAAGTCGAATAAAATCCAAAATTAGTTAAAGTGATACGCTAATAGCATGAGTAAAATTCAAAATTAATTAATATTTAAAACTAATAGCAGGCAGCAAAGGTCGTTGATTGTATAAAAAAATTAAATTCTTGAAAATATTAAACAACAGTTATTTTTGCGACCATGTCGGAGTGGCTTTCCTGAATTTTTGAAAGTCTGATGGTGTAAGTAAAGCACACGCGGATATTTCTGTGATTTTTATCGTTGGAGTGCAGCAATACCATGCTAAAATATAGCAATAAAACAAAAAACCTGACTTTGCGTTATCCAAGAAGCTGCAGGTCGGACAGCGATGCCTTAGATCCGTATAGAGGCAGCTAACCTTCCTAGGTTTATAAGACGAGTGCGCAATGCTCATAGATTGCCCAGGTAGCGGATGGATCTCTAAACAAAACGCGAAGCCATCTTAGGCAACGAGGCGGGACAACTGAAAAGAACTGTAAAGGCATGATTCTGCTCTCAATCTGCGTGAAACAAAATATCCCACACATATCTGCAGATGACAATCGGCGAATACAGAAAAGTGATCTAGCCACGCAAAATCTGGAGGCCGCCCAGAAAGAATGAGGATTCACTCTTAGGTTGTACATGGGATGAAGACCTCTTAACCTTCTGCCAGCCGCAAGCTAAGCCAATTTCCAAGGACACCGGAAGACAAGCGCTAAAATACTCGTAAAACCAGTTGACAATTGTGCCATCAATAGACGCGTATGAAACACATTTAATTATGAAAAACAGTGTTTCTGACGAACGAACCCACTTCTAACTTTTCTGAAAACTTGCGTGCAAAACAGTAATACACCATAGACCATAGAGGATAGCTTCTATAGTATGTTCAAAAATTCCATAGCCATACTAAATGAAAATAATATCCGATCGTACTATAGATGCTTTTTCAGTGAAAGACTAAAAGTAGATTTCCACAATCTTTAAGAGGATAGCTTCTAGAGTATGTTCAAAAATTATTTTCATCTAGTATGGCTATAGTTCCTAATTTATGACAGCAACTACATTTTTACCTAACTGACAAAACTGACATATGATTTTTAAGTGAGTTATAGTTGCATTCATAAATTAGAAACTATTCCATAGCCATACTAGATGAAAATAATATCCGATCGTACTATAGATGCTTCCTCAGTGAAAGACAATATAAGAAACATTAATGTACTTTATTCGAATTACTTGAAGTAACTGTTCAAATTTCATAGTTTAACGTAGTTGTGCGTTTTACGTTGTTATTGCATTCAATTAAACTTTAAATACTGATAAAACATTATTTCAAGTTTAGTAACACTAACTTATCAAATATTTAAATTAGGCGCCAAAGTATTTTTTACTTGACTATACGCTAAAAACGATTGCAGCTCTTGCCACGCCTCTTCGACTCTCATGTTTGCTTGTACCAACTATATTTAATATTTGTTTAAAATCGAACAAGCTGTACACATACGTGAGTTACAACCCGAACTTAACTGTTATGAAGACTTCTCACTAAGAAAGCCAATCTTTGAAATTGTTGATGAAGAATAACTTTTTTAGTTGAATCGCAGAATGTGTTTTTTACAATAGCCGAATTTCCTTTCATTTGTTCATGTATGGCTAGCAATAACAGAATAATTGAGACCGTAGTTTTTATAAAGAGCGTTCTTTTAAATTTGACGTCGAAGTCGGCGCTGAAGAGTTCATTGTAAACGTACCACAAGCACATCAGCTGTTTCTACCAAATGTCCCTTTGCGTTTGATGTCATTTAGTAAATTGTGTATTTGACAGAATCTTTCTTTACAAAATTTGAGCTTCTCTATACAGACAAACAGACGTATTCTGTTATCTTCTCATGGAATATGGCAGTGCTCTATCCATGATTGTTTTGAAGAGTTTCTGCAGGAATTTCCAAATCTTGCGATGCATTATAACACTTTTCGTACGCTATTTGTCTCAACAAGTTGAGTTGGCAGTTGGTACCTGCCACAAAATATTAAAGGACATCCTGGTCTATCCTTACCGTTTGCAGCCTGTACAACAATTACGCGAAGCTAATTATCCTCAGCATGTTGAATATTGTCAGTGGTTCCTAAATAGGTACCCTCAATGACAACTTATTGGAGAACACTTTTTCACGGACGAGTCCTGGTTTTATTTAAATGTATACATTAATTCTCAAAAGATGCGTTGGTGGAGTTTGGGAAAGCCTAATTTTATGGTAGAGACACCTCTTAATTCTCAAAAAGTAGGAGTGTGGGAGGCTATTTCCAGGCGTGGAATAATTGGGCCATACTTCTTTGAAGGTAAAAGTAAGACAAAAGTATTTTGACTGCAGAAAGGTATCGAGAAGAGCTTTTACAGCCATTTTTCGAAGAGCTTCATGACGATGAACTCAAGTTTAGTTTCTTCCTACAAGACTGCGCACACAACACATGATACCTTAAATATGATACGAATTTTTTTCGACAGACAGATTTATGTCGAAACACACTATAGTTATTTTCATGACAAGCGTCGAAAGTAGCAAATATCGTGCAAGTGTTGATTAGACAAACGAGGGCGTAGCGAAGCGAAGCCCGAGTGGATCTAAAACACGAGCACACATTTTTGCACTTTCGGGCGAGTTATGAACACTATTTTTTAGACGACCACTCAAAGTAAATTCTATTTTTACGAATTGTTTCTATTTCGTTTGCAAAATTGATCGTTATATTATTATTGGTACAATTATACAAAATTAGAGCTTGTTGGAAGCAGAGCAACGAATAAAGCAAAAGCGTCTGTACTCTGTATTATTTGAATCACGGTCTGCTTAATTGTGTGACAAACGTCAAAGTGACGTTTGTCACACAATTAAGCAGGCCTTGATGTGGATAACTTAGGTGCCGTTACGATATGACTAGCACGATATAATATCGTGCTAGTGTATGAAATTGTCAACTTTCTGTAGTAGGCTGCTATCGCGATAATGTTACTTTCATACGTGGTCGTCTAAAAATACCTTATCATGCCAGATCTTGCGACCTGACGCCATGCGATTTCTTTCTGTGGCCGTATTTCCATTTTCCACCAACCAATACATGACCTAAACGAATTGCTGCACATAATATTAGAAAAAAGTAATGCAATTAATAACAATTCGAATATGTTACAGTCAGCAATAGGATTGTGCGAAGAGTACGAGCGTGCATTGGTGAAGGCGGTAAACTTCTTTTATTGCAATAAATTACAATTAAATTATTACCATTTGCTGGAAATATAGTGTTTTAAAGTTAGGTTTAAATGTTTGCATTTGAATGGTTTTTTGTTGTTAAATCTATTTATAAAAGTAGGGTTAGGTACGTTTTGTGATGTCCACAATGAACTCTTCAGCGCCGACTTCGACGTCAAATTTACACACCAAATACGGTACTTACTTTTGGGTACCTATTCTGTTAAGAGTGTTTCCAAAAGGTTGGCAAAAAATATATAAGCGTATTCGATACACGAAAATTAAAAAAAAAATACAATTTTAGTGTATTTGAATAAAAACATGCGAAGAACACTGAAAATATCCAATTAACCTGAATACTACACTGAACGTGCTGGATCATAGAATTTCAAATTTACTTCTGAGATCAGATCAAAAGATCGGACAGGTCATGGAGTTGGATTTTCCAGATCTATTAATCTCCCATCATATTCGTTCAAAAATTCTTAACCTCTTCATGATAAATGGACAAGAATTCTACAATACTTGAAATTTGACATGATAATAATGTGATATAGTGAAGCGACTCCGACCCAGAGTGCACATTATGTATGATTTTCTTTGTTTTGATGAGTAGAAATACCCATAATCTTTTGAAAACATCCGAACGAACCCTTTTTAAAATGTTATTTAATGTTGGTTTAAATAAAACCCCAACCACATTTTCAAAAGCAAAAGTTCCTTTTAAAAGTTGGTTACGTGCAGGATTAGTTTGTAACTTGTATTTAACATTATTTCGGCAAACAATTCCATACAAGAAAACACGAAACTGTTACTGTTACAGTAACGTCATGGCTACTTGTTTTACATTTTTTATCTCGACTCCAACAGGTTTCTTTTCTACAATCTTGTAAAACATTTAAAATACATTTAAACACACAATACATTTAACAATTAAAGCTCTCGTACAACTAAAGATTATTTACGTAATATACATACATCATCCACTTCCGAACAAAGCTACTTTACATGCGTCAGAAATTGTGTCAATTTTCTTCTTCTTCTACACTACTTGTCATTTTGACACGATCGTAGAAAAAATTAGTACAACGAATTTATTGTAATGGTTTACATAAGAGTTTCGTTTCTATGCCAACATTTAATCATACAGGTCACTTCCATGGATACAAATGAGACCAATAAATGAGAGCGTTTATTTTACAGTTAACATACGAATTATTACTTGACAAAAAAACAACTAAAAGTTATCTTAATGTATACAACTGAAGAAAAGATACAACTTGTGAATTGTACCTAAGTATCTACTTTTTGGTTGCATACCTCCATTCCGGTAATAAAATTAAAGTTTCTTATTAGCAAGTACCTTATTTTAACGCTCTAATTTATTGGTCTCATTTATAACCACGGAAGTGACCTGTATGATTAAATGCTGGCATTGAAACCAAACTGCTATGTTAACCAATAAAATAAATTCACTGTATATTGTATAACATGCTGCGAAAGTCGCATAATATCTTGAGAGTACATTCGAGAAACGAGGCGAAGCGTAGTGATGCCGAGTGACTTAAAACACGAGCGTACGATACAGTTTCGAACAAGTTATGTACGCTATTTTTCTCATGAAACGACACATTTTTGCAATTTAATGAATGACAGCTTTATTGTGAGAATTGACAATGTCAGTAAATTTTCAGTAGTTTTTAGGTTAAAATGACATATTTTCAGCAGCTTTTAGGTTAAAATTACATATTTAGCCCAATGTGCATTTTTTCATAACAAACACGTTCGTTATGATAACGACCTGGTGAATGATAATATTGTAATTTTTCGGCTACTTGACTGTATGTAAACTGCCACTTTCGTATGTGGGCCTGGAAAAACGTTATTTTGAATTGCTATATTTCGGGAACGGAAGCGAATGGAACGTTACTAGTGAGTAGCAGTAATTTCCATCTCTAAGAAATTGTAACATTCAGTCCACCGAACGAACTGGATAGTAGAGAAAGTAAGTTATTGTAAGCTGATGTACCTACTAGAAACTTGTTCAAATTAGATTTCTATTATCTATCTATCTATAAAAAATTGCATGAAATCTGTACTTTGAAAATAGAAACTGCTATTCCTGAAAGACATGTAAGAAAGGTATAAAAATTTTCCGATGAAAATTAGAATATGATTAGAGAAAAACTAGTTTATAATTTTTTCTAATTAATAGTTGATAAATACTAACATTGTTTGGAAGGATTTGGCATTGCCCAATTCCCAAAACTTCTGTGAATTCAAAACCCTAAAACTACCAAGGGAAACTTGGAAAGCTCTCTTGATGAGATAAACGGATAAACGTATGAAAGAACACAAAGCCTGCCAGAATTGGAACAAATTTAAACTATCTATAAAGCACCAATTATTTTTGTAAACTGCAAAATTTTACTTCCTGGTCTAATTAGCTTACTTTCAATTCGTTTTACTTAAAAATGCACACGGGTAGCTCTTGGCTAAGGTTGGAAGATCGCTGGAATGATTAACTGCGAGTCAAATTTACAATGTTTATTACTAAATCTAGGATACAAAATAAAGGTTATCTCTAGTTTCAATAAATTATTTACAAGTCAAAAATAAATAATGAATTCTTCTGTGCGCTCAAACGCCAGCTGGGCAGGCTACCCTTTAGACAACTGGTGGAGCCTACAACACCGGTCGTCGACAAATGGAAGCGCTTTCCGCAGTTTCTTTGTGTCGTGGTCAGCCAGAAGCAGGTGATTTATGGCACACAAAATGTTATTACTTTCCGAGGGGGTTATTTTTCCCGCGCAGAGAGGATTATTGGTTCAAGATATTAAATTGAACGCCTCTCCTCGCTCTTAAGATAGTTTTGCTTCGAGGGCCTTCAAATTACAAGGCGTATGACCTCGAAGATCCCTGAAAATTTTAAGTGGCTTGGGGAGTCGAAGCCTTGCTCTTGCGCCTCGCTTGAATTTTGAGCGTACCGGGGATCGACGGGAATTTCTGCTAATTCTGGGCCACTCCCGCCGCATTCTCGGATCACTGAAATTAATAAGTGCAATGCTTACGATTGGCGGGCGCTTCACCCTTCGAATTTAACGAAGCTTTCGACGAGCTCTTGAGCTGGCTCTCCAGCTGCTTCCTCATCTCGCGGGTATCACCTGAATCTACAAATTATACGTTCTAGCGGCGGGCTCTCTACAGGAACTCGGTTACATTATTATTATCGACTTGGGGAGATACTAATTTAGAAAGCGAGCTAAGAAATTCGTAATTAGCAGGAAGAACTCACGTTTGCACCGGTCATAATGATTTTTACATACGTTTCAGTTTAAACGTCTAGGTATCTTGGGAAAGATCTCTAAGCCGTGTCAAACCACTTTGCCCTGCACCGTGACTTAGGAGTCGAAGAGTTCAGTGTCAAGTACCTAATCACCTCCAGGTAGTCAACACGCTTTTTCTGTGCGCCTGAATCTGAATGTAAAGGTATCAAAAGCAAAATACACAGACCTTATCAACACGATTTGCCGTGCACCAATGACTTAGATATTCAGGTATCAAGTGGCCGGGGTTCCTTCCAGCCAGTCAATACTATGTTTCCGTGCGCGTTATGCTTGGAAGAAATTGTAGTTCTAGACATGAAGGTTGCTAAAAGTAGTTTTACTAACTCCAGCAGGAAGAGAGGTTTTAGATCAGGTTAAGGTAATAGAGGAACGAAAGCAACTATTACAAAACAGAACATCTAATAGAGTGGAATTAGTGGAACTAAGTAAAAAATAAGGAAAAAGTAGAAGATGATAATAGGGAATATAAAAACATGAAAATAAAAGAAACACTATAAGAACGGAAAAGTTTAAAAGGCCTATAATTAAAAATGAGCGAGAAAAGACACCAAATAACAAAATTAATAAATGCAAAGAATAAAGAAATCACAGAAGTTGAAGAACTAGCAGAAACTATAGAAATATATTATCGAACACTTTATGAAAGTAAAAAAGCACCTCCACTGGGAAAAGGAGAAAAAGATAGAACGAAAATAAAAAACGTAGGATCAGAGGAAATCCCTGAAATTACTAAAACTGAAATAAAAACACGCTTTAAAGAACATGAAAAACAATCGATCACTAGGTGAAGGCAAAATTGCAGTAGAAAGTATAAAATATGGTGGCCAGGCAATTATACCCCAACTACAACGAATCTACAATGGACGCTTAACGGAATCCAGAATACCGGATGCTTGGTTAAATGCCTAGTGGTCCTAATCTTTAAGAAAAGGAACAAAAATAAACTAGAGAATTGCAGACCTATTATCCTGCTGTCGGTGCTGTACAAGATGTTTACAAAGATTATAACACAAAGACTCACAAATAAATTAGATAATTACCAGCCAAGAGAACAGGCAGGATTTAGAAGGCGGTATAGCACAATGGACCATCTGCAGACAATGCGAATAGAAATGGCAAATAAATACAACATAAAATTGTGGGTAGCAATGATAGACTACGAAAGGGCATTTTACTCAATAGAGATGTGGGATGTGGGCAGTCCTAAATGCTCTAAGCAATTGCGCAATAGATGATAGATTCTCCAGTTTTATTAAATATATATATATATATATATATATATGTATATATAAATGTTACAGCACAAATAACGACACAAATAAAAACTAATACATCCAAGATATATCGTGACATACGACAAGGCGACTCAATTTCGCTGTAACCGTTTACATTAGCTTTGGAAGATATGTTCAAAACACTAGATTGGGAAGAAAGAGACAGAACAATAGATGACAAAAAGCTGAACCACTTGAGATTCACTGACGACATAACACTTTTAGCAGAAAAAAGAACGGAACTTGAAGAGATGATAAAAGAACTGAATGAAAAATTAACATTAACTTAACAAAATACTTAACTAATGAAACAGACGAACAACAAGACATCACGCTAGAAGACAAAATAATAGATAAAGTAAAAACATTCATATATCTAGGAAATCAACTAGAAGTACCAAATAACAATTTGACAGCAGATTTAGATAGAAGACTATCACTGGCTTGGTCAGCTTTCGGGAACCTAAAAGAAGTATTTAAGTTAGGCACACCAAACACCTTAAAAACACAAACTTTTGACAAGTATGTGGCACAGAGATATGGACCCTAAACAAATGTATTATATCGAGAGATAAAAAAAAATTGATCCTAAGGGGATTGTGAAAATTCAAACGTATGAATAATATGTTAGTGGAACTGGGATTGTGAAAATTCAAACGTATGAATAATATGTTAGTGGAACTGGGATTGTGAAAATTCAAACGTATGAATAATATGTTAGTGGAACTGTATGTCTATGTCAAATTCGAGGTTAGCAGGTTAGGTTTTGCGTCAGTTTTGACACAGGTGACGCAAAACCTAACACATATATTTTAATATTTCTGCTTTTTGGTATACAAAAATAATTTATTCAGAAAAAATGCTGAATTTTGAAGGTCGTAATGGAATGTACGTATGTAATAGTTGAATTTTTGATGTTTTGAATTCGCATTAAACAAGTCAATGTAGACCATTTTTCAGGGCCAATTAACTCTACCTTAACCACCCCTAAAAATACTCTTATTTAAACTAGAATTGTCCATTTTTTAGTGCAGACAAGGTTCAAACATTGAATCACATTTGTAGCATTAAAACTTGAGTCTCTTCCGATAAACAGCAGGTGCGTAATTCTGAAAAAATATGTGATTCTCTTCCACATATTTAAACATTTAAATCTTTCTTCTAAATAACATAGCAATATGTAACTAACGACTTTAAACCGTGGTATTATTGAACTTGAAAAACTCAGTGTTTCGTCCACTTCCATAAAGGGCTTCATCAGAAGGTAGATTACTTGAGAAGTACCAGAATATACAGATTGCAGAGAATAACGAACCAAGAGGTAAGATACAGAATGTCAGCGACCGAAACCAGTATCGATCGAATAGATAACAAAAATTTAAAATGGACCTTCTAAGAATGGACGATACCCGATGGCCTAAACGAACATTTCAATGGTCACCACCGGGCAGAAACACAAAAAGTCGATCTAGGAGGTCAAAGAACGAAGGTGTAAGAAAAGCAATGAAAGACAAGAATTAGGATGACAAAACAGCATATGATCGAGAGGCATGAGGTAAGGAACCGGGAAGACAGCGCCGTTTTTAGGTAATCTTGAAACAATAAAGAAGCTGACCTGCGATTAATTAATTAAAATAATCAATGGTATTAAGAAAAATCGCAGATCAACTCCCCTACAGTTTATACACCACGGCAGCTCTAAAACCCTTTACTTACCGCGATGGTCGAGCTAGCTCAAATTCGGCGATATGGTCGTGGATTCAAATCACCAGCTGTGCACCCTGTAATATCTTAAAAAAATGGGCGCCAGAAATCAAATGATTTAAAATAATAAAATATAAACTACAAGTGACTAGCGTTTATTTAACAGAACTGAAAAACTTGTAGAATCAGTAATAAATAATCAGAATAATTAAAAGGCAAATAATGTCATAACAAAATTGTGTACGTCAAATGAAGGCTGCGACACGCACAAAGATCAAAAACCCCTTTCGGGTTATTAAATTAACTGTAACATCAAAACCAATCGTGGGATATGCATACCTCAGTCATTTGATAAAACCTTTCTGTTTAGGCTATTGAAATAAAAAAAGGGTAAATGCTCCTTTAACAAAGGGTCAATACACATCAAAATTACAGCTTTAAATATTGATCATGATTAAATATATGCGTAAAAGTTAAAATATGAAAAAAACAAGAGTATAAATGTATGAATTTGAGCTTTACTGGTTAATAATTATGGTTTTAGAATATAAATTCCAGGTATCGAAGATAATATAAAATAATCCCGGACTAGCGCAAACTAACCTCGATGTCCATAGACTGCGGTTAAACAGAAGCTGGTCGTGAGCTCCTATACTCATTGGTCGAAATCGCCGTCGATGCACCGGTAATTGTAGCGAAAGCACCCTCAAACGGCAGCAACTAGGCAGAACCCCAGCAGGTGTCGAAAATGAGATTAGGCTAACAACTTTGCTTCCTAGATTAAACTCTTGGATGAAACTGCTAAATAAGAGCTAAAGAAAATATAATTACTTTGGGAATATCAAAACAGAAAAGCGCCATCATACCTGATCATAATCAGCTCATAAAAATTGATCGAGCGCACGTAATTTGACTTAAACAAACAAACCTTAGCCGCATCGGTGACGGCGGGCTCAGGTGAGAACAGCAAGTGCCTCGGACGAAAAATTCGTGTCCAAAAGAAAGCTCGCATTACAACGGCCTGTGATAAGAGATAGCACGGGTCAAAAGTGCATCGCGCGAACGAAAGAAACTCGATCCAGGTACAAAATAAGCTGCTTTGGAAAATTTAAGAATTCGAAATGCAAAGGATTTATAATTCAAATAAAAATATACAGGCTAGGCCTGAAATAATTGGATAACTGGCGAAACAATTAAGCGAAACCAAAAATTTGTTTAACTCTTTCGTAAACTTCTTCTGGCATGTTAGGCTGCAGATCCAACAGTTCCTCTGCACACTTCAGAATTGATTTTTTTTGCATTTAATTTTAAAATATTCCGTTTTTTACGCATATTCATTTTCAAAATAGAAAGCTGACAATTTAATTTTAAATGTCAAAATGACACATGTCGTTTACAGAAAAACCTGACAAAAATAAATTTTCTAATAATTTAAAAAAGCAGTTTTGCCAATTTTATCTTGACCTTGACAATTTTTATAAGAAAAAAACGTACTTTAGTACAACTTTCTACCTCGAATTTAAAATGTCACAGCTATTCAAAAAACTGACAATTGTCATTTTGACAGTTCATTTTCGTGGCTAAGTAGATTTTATATAAAAATACGCCCTCGTATATTATACCATTTCCTACAGAAATGTTCGGATTTGACGGTTTTGACTGATAGATATTGTCATAATATCGTTCAATCGGCAATCAGGGAGTCATCTTTATCTTTTAATGTGTATATATTTCTTTTACCAGATTTTAACTTTTTGCGTAATAGTAGTAATCCTTTATCTGCTTCCAGTGTAGATTTCACTAGCATTGTTTTATATTTTTTGAAATCATGGTACACTTTTTTTTAATTTCGTTTGCCTGATTTGATTAGCGATCGTCTTTTTTCAATATTTTCCTTCTTCTAGCTTATTCTTTCTTTTCTACTTTCTTATGGACGTAACAGTTTTAATTAGTGTTTCTTTTAGGTATATATTGACTAATGTCTTCTTTATATTATTATTTATTTCTGTTAAAAAAATTATTTATATATTTTCTAAATTGAACGAATTTTTTCGTATCAAAGAGAAGAAGAATCGTAGATATGAAAAATATAGATAGAATATACTGATTGTCTTATCACAATTCGTTAAAAGCCCCTAACCACACAAATATTTAACAATCGCTAAATACGTATTTCGACGGCTAAGCCGTACAGGACAAAATTGGATGAAGATACGCTCTTCACCAATACACCCGTGAAAGTCAACACTTCTGCGCATTCAAAGGCTATTTATACTCGCTAAGCCGAAGGGCGTATCTAAGTGGCAAATCAGGTATCAACTTCAATAGAGCGGAAAGATCAGAGTGAGGAATGGGTCCCCCATCTTTGTTCAAAAGTTTATTATCTTGATTTTAAAAAATGGCCAAACTTTCAAAATAATTTAGCTGCTTTGTTGAAGTTAAGGCCTTTACAATGTTTAGATCAATTTCCGTAATACTATGACCCGTTTCGTAAATATGTTGGGCAATAATCGATTTTTCGCATCTGTTGAATCTAAAATTAGCTTTATGCTCTTTAAACCTAGTATCAAAATTACGACGTGTTTGCCCAATATATTTAGAATCACAATGGGAACCAAATCCTTGAGAAATACTCTGTATTATTCCTAAATTTAGTTTCGAATTTTGACATAAAAAAATTGACAAAAAAAGGACAAACCCATTGCTGTTTCTTCGTGCTGTTCATAAAATATTCAATTTATTTGAAAGCAATTCTGGGACATGTAATGGGTAGTTAATCTAACAAACTCGTCAAGTTTGTTTGAATCCAAATTCTTATCCGTAGGTTCCAAACCTTTAATTTTATTTATAAACTTCAACGAGTTTTCGACCGAAATCGTTTTTGAGAAAGTTTCTAAATTCATTTGTTAACCATTTAGATAAGAGGTAAGTCGGAAAATTAATACCAGAAACAATAGGTCTTACCGTTTTACCTGATTTATGTATCTTAGGTAAACAATAAATATTTAGCATTTCTGAATTAGAAAGAGTCAGCTTATATTTAAGGGCTGGAGTAATAATTGTGGGATATGATCTTATCACATCCTGTGTTTTAACAATCATGCTCCTTAGGTAAGTCTTTTTCAATTCTTTGTAGGATCCATTGTTAAGCAACTTTATCAAAGTAGTTCTGCTTATCTAAAATAACAATCTTATTGCCTTTGTCAGCCTTTAGGTAAAAACGTTCCGTGTTAGACAAATCGCAAGATTTTGGTAATACGAAGGTGTTGCATAAACGGATTATTTAAAATAATGTTGTGTATTTATCGATTAATTATCATGAAAGCACTGAAATAATATTTACAATAACGTAATGCGGCATGCCTGTAAATATTTTCCTTTGAAGCTTCAATGATTCTAAAGTTTGAAGCAGACAGTTTTTTTTAATTTCCAGATTTTATAATTTATATTGTTTATATGCTGGTACTTATTTTGCTATATATAGATTTTTTGATTAAAATATAATGGAACAAAATTCAAGTTAATGACCACCATGACCAAACTTTATGGCCACCGCTTCAAGGTGGTGATTTTCAAAGAAGAAAGCCAGCGGACAAAGCCTTGAGGGGCACTTAAAATTCCTCCTCCAGCTGTAATTCGTATTAAAAATTAAGTTCACACGAACAAGGCTGCAGGCTGACGAAAAATCGAGCACGAGCAAATTAATTGGGAGCCAAACAAGCGCAACGCGAAAATTTGCGCAAAATTTTTCTTGGGCGCAGACCGAAAATAGCATTTGAGAATGGAATAACGGCAGCAATGGTGGCCACAATAGAATAATAACGTGTACAGAGGAAATAATCTCTTAATTTAACTTAAATTAACGCTAGGATGTGGGCTTCACATATAAACTCAATTGAAATTCATTAAAGAGGACAGTTCGTGCCTTTAACTTCACAAGTGCGTTCGTGGCTTGGTTATTAATAATTGGGTTTTATTTTTCACGTACGTATGCAAAACTACACTTTTTCTAGTTAGATAAGTAGCTGTCCCTTCGATTTTGAGATTTCCAAACGCTGGTAGCTTAAGGCGATAAGAGTGGGTGTAGGCTTTATTTTAGAGCGGAAACAATAAATGCAGAAAAGTTCGAAGCTATTAGTAGTGCTATGGTAAATATAGCTTTCGTGAGTCCCATGGATTGAATGCTTTATCTGTGACCCCTGACCCCAGAGATTATCATGACCCCAAGCCATCTCTGGCTTAAACAAACAGTCGCTAACCAACCGACAACTTTGCGTTACCAAGAAGGTAATTTTTGTTAATTTCTTAACTAAACCTTTAGATTGTATGGCAATAATAATTGGTAGCTTTTTGGAAGTTTGAATTGTGTGTCCCAAAAAAATCAAATAGGGAAGAACTGATTACAATGACACGTCAAACCCGCCCGGTTAGTAACCGTCAAAGTGGACACGCTGTGCAAATTTCCAAAAAGTGTGTGCTTGTGAAACTCAGTGGCTTTTATATTGAAATTGCGTTACCGCGTTTTGGGTACTTTTAGTCATGTACGTGCAATTAACCTCAGTTTCGCTACTACGACGCTTTTCCCAGTAAATTGACTCACGCTTGTTATTTGGAGGTTCTCGTAATTGTGCTTCATTGTGCATGCTATTCCTAAAAAGTTATATTTGAGTAAGCATTTCGTTTTTGTGGAAGCTTAAAAGAGAAAAGTGTTTCGTTTCGGTTTAGTAGCTTTAGTGTTATTTTTATATAAATTCGAAAAATTGCTTTCTATGAAATTATATGTGAATTAATTCGCATATAATTTAGCTAAGTGAAATATGTTCAAAGTTAACGTAACGGCTTTCAGTGGGAATTTAGTTTTATATAAATATCGAGAAATAAATTTTTTAAATATAAACGAAATTACGGCTAAAGATTTTCCATAATTTTCCATTATAATCGTACCATATGTAGATTCTCATTTTTATTATAAACAACAATTCTATCATAATAGTTACGTAAATACATATATGTTTACAAAAAATATGATTTTGACGGTGTCGCCAAGCTTCATCATATCGTATTATTTAATTGCCTCTGTATAATCGTTTTTTTCTGGCCGACTATCCCTGTGTAAAAAGTACTAACTATAACTTTTTTTGAAAAAATGTCTCTATCAACGATTTTTAAAGAGTAACTCTAGATATAACTTTTTACTCTTTCATACCACTACTATGGAGAAGTACAGTTACATTATTTTTCTAGATTCTAATTGTTATACTTGGGTTTTAAACATGTAATTCCGTCAAAAAAAGTTTAATTAAATAATATCTACACTTGCAGAAATAATACAGCATTAATGTTCCTATGTTCCATGTTTATTGCAAAATTTGAAGTGACCATAAATTATACTTATTATTTCAATTTCGAACTACTGTTGCTGCTCGGAGACTTGGCGATTGACGTCTGCAACCTCAACTATCATTGTGTCGCCAAGACTTCGTGAGCAAACTGTACACGGTTTATAAATACAAAGATAAAACCTAATGTCATATACATACGCTCATTAAATATTTATTTATTTTAAACGCAATCATATAGTTTTGTTAATTTCGACTGTTTTGAAGTATGCATACCTGCACATTAACAAAACTAAAATAAGATTGTTTTTACTTTTTAAGCAGCTGTTGAGTATATATGTTTGACAATGACGCCAATCTATCTGACTATAAAAGAAACTGTTAGCAAAACTACTTTTTCCCCGCCATACCTAATAAGATTAAAACAAAATTGGGACTCACTAGTTTAGAGTGTTATAAAAAATATCAAATTTGTCCCTTTAAGGGCCGATTCTACAATGCAAGTACATACTTAGAATAAACTGCTCAAGTACAGGTCTAAAGAGTAGCTTCAGCACTGCGAAAACAGGTTGACCTTTCGCCAAAACCAAATAGCGCATGAAAATGCTAGGGACCTTAGCAACAACTTTGCCCCCTTTCAAAATTTCGATATCTGTAGCCGTTCGAAAGTTACAGGCGATCCAGACAGACACACAGACAGACAGACGGACGGACAAAACGTTCGCATAAGTACGCTGAAGCTACTAATAAGCTATCCGAGGTATAATTGTCATAGTTTTCTTTGTTACAATAATCGTTTCTAGGATATTTATTCCCGGGATAACTTTATCCTTGGATTGTAGAACCGGCCCTTAGTAATGTGAGTTATGAACCACCGGATTGTTATTCCGTTAGCCACTAATTCAAAACACTATTACTCACATTACACATAAAAGTTTGCAGATAAGTAATTTTTTTATTTGATCAATTGCGTGTGACCAACGCTGCCTCCATTTCTTATCTGTTCACATAAAATCCTAACTTTGTTTTCATTCCATTGATCTCATACTCACTAAGATATATTTGTACGTTGGAACGTTAGGATGATTTAAATTCCATCCACTGATATGGCGGTTTTATTGTACGCTTTTCAGTATTCCTATTATTAGTCCACTTTACAAAATGAATGATTCACATTCAAGTTAAACCTATTAAAAATGGTTTCGCTTCTGTTATATTTTAACGGTACACTTGATGCGTAAAGAATAAAAAAATTCTACATGTATGAATAATTAGTTTTTGAGAACATTTTTATATCGTTATTATTTCATCGCCACTGCCTTAATTGCCCAAAACTGCAACCCGAGCAGCCTGGATCGAATTTAATTAAACTTCATATTTTCAAGAATGACGATTCTCTTTATTTTAGTATTAAAAACTTATTACTGAAAATATTGGATTCCAGGTCGTAGCTGTTCTAAAAAGCAATTAGTGAATCGTCAATTCGATAGATAAGGACTCACCCGAACCTATAAAAAGCTTTCAATAAAACCCAAAAGTAATTTTGTCGTATATACTATTTAAGTTTCAAGTTTTGGGGTGTTTCGATATTTCAGTAATATTTAAGTACCATAAATCGGAAGGGTGGTATATTTTCGCAAACTAATAAAAAAAAATACAATTTGTCTACACCTTCCAAGGTTTCTACAAAATGATAAAAAGAGTTCAAACAATACATATTGTATTAAAATTCCTTCTCCAGGAGAGAATAGCTGTTTGTGCAATAAGTGCTAAAAGTGGATATCTATGCACGAGTTTGCACACCATATTTTTTCTACAGCCTTAAATTTACTGTTATTAATCCATAAATGTCGATTTAACAAATGTTTGCATTTATGACAGTTATAATTTATGTCATAGTAAAGAGATGGCCGTGACGACGCAGGTGACTGTTTCTGCAGTCCGTAGCTGTCAAAGTTAGTTATCAAAGGTAATTATAATAGTACACATTTTACTTTATTCATTACATAATGCTTTAATTATTTAAAAAACACTTTACCTCGAACGAAAGATGTAACTAAAATAACTTTATAACCTCACTTCCTATTAAAAATTCAAAATTCAACACCCACTGTTTATTTTTAGCACATGTGCTAAAATTAAACAGCTGATTTCACTTTTAACACGCTGATTTATAAAACTTTACTATACTTAATTTTGCCAATTGTAATAATCCAGCGGTGGGGAATCGGGGTTTTAAGAATAAATTTTTAGGCCAAACTTCGTTAACCCCTGCCAATTTACGGTTTTATTTCGAAAACAACCTGTATGTTTCTTTAAACGTTCTAAATCGAGTGGACGATCTACTAGTGTCGTTAGCGGAGAGTACGGGTACCGCAAAAAATGTTAATAATGTGATATTCAGATTTAAAGGCAACAAAGCCATAGAAATTTCCATCTGCAGACGGGGAAGTTACACGCTAATTTAACTTCTTTTGCCGGTAACCCGAATACAAATCGACAACCACAAAGCCGTTTGCATTAATATTCCACACAAATTGGCAAAGAAATCACGCTGATAAATTCTGTTGTTCTGAAGTTATCCATCCGACATGACCTACTCTCGATTTTTCTTAATTTTCCGACATCCCTTTGCCACTAAAGGTGTTGCTAACTTTACAAAGGTTAAGAAGTTTCACAAGACTTTTCATATAACGTTGGGTTGCTCGCGACTGAGTAAGAGGTTGCGGTAAAAATTGCAAATTTGTATAAAATAATCGAGGGCTGAAAGCATTTAGTAAATTTCCATTCTGGCATATTCTCTAAGGCTGGTGGAGAGTTATAGAACTATTTCAATAATTTGTGTGCTGTTTATTATTGAGTTCCTTTGTTACATTGCTCTCTGCGAGTGATGTGCTATGGACTACATGTAGCATATAATTCAATTCGTAGTGTATTTTTTTTTAAACAATTGCAGCAGGCCCTGGATAGCCTAAATCAGTGGCAATACTGAAATGTATTGTTGGTAACACTGTAAGTCTATGTCAAATTCGAGGTTAGCAGCTTAGCTTTTGCTCAGTCTGTATCAAAACTGACGCAAAACCTAACCTGCTAACCTCGAATTTGACATAGATTTATAGTGTCATTTCAGTATTGCCAACTGATTCAGGCTATCCGGGGCCTGCTGCAATTGAGTTTTTAAAAATCACTCTGTATTTATATGAATCGCACTATAGTGTAGTAGAAGTTGAAAGGATGAGATAATATGTTCTATTTATATATTCCACAAAGCAACATAAAGACTTGTTTTGTTTTTTTTTAAATAGACAAAATCTATTTGTAACTTCTTTAATCGTATATTAATATAATACTAACAATAAATAGGTCAATAAAAGTAATGTCACTAACAACGCTCTATTATTTTGCAGATGAAGCAGCAGCCAGTGCTTCTACAAGGGTTTTCATGCTAAAAAACGTTTTCATATTCAAATGGTAAATATTGGTAATTATTACTTTTGCATGTGGTATGGTTATTATTACCAATTTTTTTCGAGAATTTGACAATTAATACAAGTGCAGTTTAGAGAATGTTTTGTGTAATCTATACCTACGCATGAGTTCAGCGACATTGTTTTAGTGACGTCGTCAACCATATGGACTTTGTTCTTATGTCTTCCCAGTTTGCTTCGAAGTTTTAGTTTACGGTCAGTATATATTTACTAAGTTGATCTGGATAAAAGTATACATAATGAGATAGGCATTCCATTTTATCATATGTTGAACAAACAAATATCAAATTTTATTCATGAAAACAATGAAACTATAACCGATCATGATTATTTTTTTGCTGTAGATTTTTATTTGACATTATATACTATACATAGATAATTATGTAGCATGCTATAGGAAAACCGATACCGATATACATAATATTCATAAAACATTTTAATTTGACTGCAAAGCTAGTTGGCAGCTAAAATACTAAAAATTACATACGAGTATTTATATTGTAACATTATTATTAAAATATCAAGAAAAACTGAATACGCAAACTTTAAAAACAGAAATTAATTTAATTAAACAACACCGACACATCATCTGAACATTACAGAAATTAAATTATTTATTAAGTTATTAACGGTCATTTTTAGCACAAACAGAATAAATACACATATCCCTTTACTACTTAGTGTTAATATTGCCTCTGTCGTATTCAGTACAAACAAAAAAAAAATTTCTGTCAAGACTATAATAACCGCAGTGCTCTTGTACTTGCTTCACGGAACAACAAATGTGTGAATTTATTATTGTCGTGGTCAGTTAAGGTTTAGTTTCACATATTAGAGTAAGCAACCTATTTTTTGTACTACTAGTCTCAGAACGCACCGTTATTGGCCTATCTTTAGGTCGTGAAGTTGATTTTCTCCACCAAGGAGAGAAAGTAAAATAAACAATTTTCACCGTGGTAACTAATAAATTGCTAAGTTACCAAATATGACTATTAATTTTGACGTTTTAAAGAGCTGTATTGTCAGGTTGATAGTTAAAATATTTTCGAAATTTGTTGGAAATTTAGGTATTAAACCGTTTGGTAGTGCAAAAAATAGTATATACACCACGGTAGCGAATCGTCTTATAACCTTCGCGCTTTAGATACTTTGCGCTGCGCGCTCAGTATCTAATATGCGCCCAGGTTATAATACTGCGCTTCGCTACCTTGATGTATAATATACTATTAATTTTTAAATAAATAAAAAAGAACGACAGTTCAAATCTGTATAACATTTACAGGTTTTTATTGTTGCCATTTTGTAACACCAGTTTCAGTATTTTTATAATGTGTGCAAAAAGCCTGTCAGATCGGCTGATTAAAAATAGAATTCCATCTACATGTATGTTTTTTGTACCGGGTGGCCATAAACATCTGAGATCCCGGTAGCCATGGAATTGTCTACTTATAAATGTTGGTTAGCATTATACATATTTCAATTATAATAAGTATTGGTATGAAATGTAATAAAATGCAAATAAGAGGAGGGGAATGTGTCCCAGATTCTGTAGTTTAGCCTACGACTCGATTATAAAAATCTCCTGTTCTAACTTCAATACTTCTTGCAATCTGTAATAATTTTTGACAGATAGGAATTTTAGTTGTGATGACATTAATGACATTTAGTTTAGTTGGATTCATCACTTTAATAAATCGGTGTTGATTCCAAAGGTAATGTGATATCAGATGTTTATGGCCACCCGGTATATAGAATAATTTTATTTTACAAGTTTTCAAAAAGTTCTGATAATAAAAAATAAAGGTGTGCTGTGCCTGCGTGCGTCTGTCTAGTTTTTATTGTTACCCATCGAGATGACTTCGTTCTTTGTCGGATTTACTTCCTCATTTCGTAACCATGCCCTGCATAATACAACGATAAGCGTGCGTTATGTAGCATTCCATTGGTCGAACTGGTAAAGCGTTTAAAATATAAATCAAATTCCTTCTGAAAGCGTAGCTTTGAATATTACCGACTGTAGATTTTTTTCTCTTTGAAAATTTATATAATTTACCTTACTGAGCGTTTCATTTGAATATTTCAGCACTATTAGAAAAATAAAAACATTTTTACCTATTAGTACGTAATTATGAACACCGTTTTTCTTTGCGTTGCGGTTTCTTGATCCAAGACTTTAAAACATTTCTGCTGTAACTTCTTTATTTACAAGTCACTATTAAAAATGTAAAAATCAGTTTAATCAGAGAGGCTACCTTTGTAGTAAACTAAAAAGCTAGTTATTAAATAATTCTAAATTAATCACTCCAATGTTTAATCATTCGATTCGAACACTGATATTTATGAAATCATCTATTTGAGATAGCATACTTACATTTTGAATAATTATGTTAGTTTTGTCTAGCGCCTTAATTGTTGTTTGTTTGTTTGTTTGTTTGTTAATGGACAAGGTCTAGGCATGCAGAGTACCAGGTACCTTAGACACCGACTGCTTTGGTCATATGGTCAAAGTCCTACTTAGAATTTTGCCGAGACTAAGGAGTTCCAACCCTAGCAAGGATCTTTTACATGCTACACATCGTAGTAACATGGGACCCACGGCTTTACATCACTTCCGAATGATGGCATTCTGTAGAAGCTTTCATCTGCATTTTTTATTTTTTGAAAACCTCACCGGGACCGGGAATCGAACTCGCGACCCTTAGATCAGTAATCAGGATGCTTACCACTGAGCTACCGACCCCGGCAGCACCTTAATTGTAGAAAGATTAATGAATTAGTATCTAGCAACATACACTGTTTTGATGAAAATTTGTTCAAATTCTGTGAATTAGTATCAATTTCTGAGCTCTCAAATTATACATAGCTGTGTTTGTTTCTCAAGTGATGAATTGTCAAAACAAGATGTTTTGTAGCAAAGGGTTACTCACCAACCAGTAGTTATTTTCATGTATTTTCCGTCCCCTACGCTTATTTGCGTAACCCACATAGTAGGTAAGTGAAATCATATATAAATCTTCTGCTTCATTTGTTTTTCTAGAGCAAAATCGTTCTTGTGGTTACAGTTATTTTTTCAAATCTTTCCTCCAACATTACCGGACTTAATAGTTGTGTGTATTTATATGGAAAATTTTTCAGATAGTTTAGATGCTCTGACTACTGTTTGTTATGGACAAGGTCTATGCATGCAGAGTAGGTACCAAGTACCTTAGACACCGACTGCTTTAGTCGTATGGTCAAAGTCCTACTTAAAATGTTGCCGAAACTAAGAGTTCCAACCCTAGCAAAAGATCTTTTACATACATACACATCGTAGTAACATGGCACATTTTCATCCACATTTTTTTCTTTTAAAAAACCCCACCAGGATTAGGAATCGAACTTGCGATCCTACGATCAGTAGCCAGGATGCTTACCACTGAGCTACCAGCCCCGGTAATGGCAAAGTCTAGCCATATGATATTGTGTAGTCAGAGATCCATTCGAATTCTATAAAAACTAAATCTTTCACACTTATTAAGGAACCTTTTACATTGGTCTACATTATATACAGTAATTACAACATACAGTTTTACATATGTTTCGAACTATAATTAGAGCACGTACAAATATTGTTATTTACATTTTTAATTATCAGAAATGCAATGGAACTCATTCTGGAATGAATGGAATGGCCCCCAGTAAGTTTTGAGAGTTTTTTACTTTCATCGTCTCAGGTGAAGGAACTATTTTATTATTGAAGTTTACACAAAACTTCCCTCGCGCGAATTACATCAATTTGCAAATAAAAAAATGCAGCCGCTCCAAGACCGTGCTCGTATTATACCTACGAGTTTCTACTGCGTTATAAAGACGCCATATTATTCTGTCTCATTTGTCATGCTTATCCTGTATCTATCAGGTCTCATTTACGACAACGGCTAAACCGTTGTGCAAATTATAATTTTTATATATTTCTGAGTTAAATAAACAACTTTTTATTTTTTAAGGTGTTCATCCTGTATATATTTGTCTGAAATTTTCATATATAATTTACATGCAAAATATCGTCTTCCTCCAATAAATAGCTTTTGAGTTATACCGTTAACAGACAGACAGACGAAGACAGACAAACAGACAGACGGCATTGAGAAAACCTGTTTTTCATCATCTAGGAACCCTGAAACGTGAAGATCTGAAAAAATCTCGGAAGGTGATTTTTTCGCGATTACCATAGTTGTACTTCTAAACGAGGGAAGTAAAACTTTCTTAATTCCGTCGGTTTGTCTGTATGTTAAAAGTAAAGCTCAAAAACTATTCGTTGAAGGAAGACGATATTTTGCATGCGGATTAGATGGGTACCTAGCTCGAAACTGAATATACTTTCAGCCAAATATATACATGACTATTTGTCTTTGCTTTAACTTCAGAATTATTTATTAGAAAAAAAGAATATTTTGCATTTAGCTTAAACTTTCACCCTTGAACAAAATATGTAGGTATATTCTGAACCCAACAGATACAGGGTAAACACTTAAAAAAATTAGGTTAAAATTATTTTTGTTTTACGATACGTGACAAGGCTGATAAGAGAACATTAAAATTTGTGATACATTTTTATAGGAAACATTTTTTTTCTCTTTTCACTTACTAAGGAAGTCCCGTGTAAAATCCTTTACTGATTTTTTACAACATATAGATAAATAATTTTTAATAATAGTTATTTACGTTACAAGTGCGAAATTAAATACTTTTTTAAACGAGCCGCAATTTATGGCCAAGCGAGCGCAGCGAGCAAAGCACATAAATAAGGCGAGTGTAAAAGTTTGCTTTCCTACGAGTTACATACATAATTTTTGTTCTACTGTTTTGGAATCGTTTTTTACTTCCTTTTACAATAAAGGAAGTATTGGATTGACTCCAAAAATTCGAAATTGAATTTTTAACGGATCTTCACGTTTTAGAGTTCCCTGAACCCAAAAACATGTTTTTGTTCATTCATCTGTCTGTCAGTCTGTGTGTGAGCAAACTATCTCAAAAATGAAAAGAGATATGACGTTGAAACTTCACACGTAAGTTTTTTGTACTATCTAGATGCGACAGCAAGCGTTTGAAGAAAATCGCATAACCGGAAGCATGGTGTTTACTCTTGTGATTTTTCAGTTTTTTGTAAGAATCGTTCGAAAAATATATTGCTTACGACTTATTTAAAAAGATGTCAAAATATTACGTTAAATGCATTTTTTGCTTTTACGTTCAACTTGACAATGACCTATTTTATATGGAAGAATATTTTCTTAAAAGAAAACAAACAATAATTTCGAAATTAAAAATTCTTAATACCAATTTCAATAATTTAGAGTTAAATGAACGCCGACCGTTTATTAAAAGAAAGAAAGCTAACGCTAAATTTGGTTCTAAATCTTTGATTTTTGTAAACTTCGCTCTTCATTCTAAACAAGTAAACTCAAGTGTACAATAATCACAACCTGCCCAATTTATATTTTGTCTTTCTTTATTCCTGTATGTATTAAGGTGTCTTGGTAATTGTTTTCATATCAATGTAGAACAAACAAAATTTAATAACTTCGAATGTTGGTTGATAGGTCAGCATAAATATTTTTTAAAACCTGTACAAATTAGGTACACTATCGTTTTTTGCCTCAAATCTCTATTAATCGTAAACAAGAGCATTTTTGAAAAGCACTAACGGTTCCAAAAATTATTCAAGCAGATATATCCTGATATTCACGAAAGTGACGCGTTACTCATAAGCCACTACAGAGTCAATTATAACCGGCAGACGGTTAATTTACAAAGGGTCGAATCACTTAACCCGACAAACGTACCCGCTGCAAGTGAATGAAAAATGTGAGGGGGCAGCCATTGTTGAAATAAGTGCCCATAGGTACGATTTGTTATAGTGACAGTAATCTCATCTGTTATACTCAACGCGAAATTACCATCCTCTGGTTATGTGCTTCTTTCTGAACGCTGCTGTTTAAGTGTCGGTGCCAAATTTGAAAGGCAGTAAATTGGACGGTTTACTGCTGACGAAGGTTTTGTACTTTGGGAGAATATTCGTGGTAATGAACTAGTTTCCTGCTAGGTAATTGAACGTAATTATCCCTATCAAGTTTTACCTGATAATTGCCAGTACGCTAAAAGAAACTGTGACGTAAATTCAGATTTGAATTAATTTTACTTTTTTTTCGCTACAGTCGAAAAACCTTTGGACGCATCTTTTTACGTAAATATTTTGCTATTATTACAACGTACTACATGAGTATTGACTATTATTAATTTACGATTATATTTTTTAATAGGTAACCAAGAAGTTTTAGTGGAAATACACCATTCATACCTTACGTCATATTGGATGTTGTACAAACGACAGAAAATATAAAAACGAAGCAAATCGACAGCGCGACAGAGCCGAATGACAGCAACATGGAAATTTTTTTACAGGTACTTACTTAATACGATTTTTTTAAACAATTTGTACGAGACTACTGTACAGTAATAAACTTCCGCTTAGACCGCGTGGTATTTGCTGATAAATATGAGAATTGTCTTCAATATTTGTATAAAAATAAAGACACATTTTAAAATTATTTGCTGTCAATTTGTAATATAGAAGCTTACAATTTACAATGGTTCTGAAACATCAACGTGCAAAAATAAAACAAACATTTTATTAAACTTTAAATTTAAACTTTCAATCCCTGAATCTGTAGAATTTTAATAAAAATATGTTGAAAAAATCACTTACAACTTTAATTGTAATACTCGTGGCACTATTGAAATTTAAAATAAAAATTTTAATATTCTAAAATAATTTTTATAGTAGAACTGAGAACATGTATTGTTCTTTTATTAATTATAAATATAAGACAACGATGTGTAGGCAGACATTTTAATGATTTTACAAAGTGGGGGGGGGGGGGGGGGCGGGAGGATTCCAATATTATCCTTGATTAGACTGATATACTTATTAATTCCATTTATTTAAATTAAACATTTTAAGACGTTTCGAATTCTAAGCCAAAGACATTGTGGAACTGTTAAACTTATTTATCCATAATTTAAAAAAAATGTTTATGCTAATGCAATACAGTCCTTTTATATTTTACCTGAAAACGTCAAGAAAGTCAAACTCTCAAGGCTATTTTGAGTCTAGAAAGTTAACCATTACACGACTAGTACAGTAATATTCTGACTGCTATTACTGTAGAAGTCGATTGTGAAAATGACGTTTTCAAACTCTCATGGTTAAGAATCGGTTTTATGCTTTAGTTTGACTTTATTGGCGATTTTAGGTAAAATTTTATACACATCATGTCATGAAAGTTATTCTACTGGACTCAGGAGCTTAAAAGTACTCGTTCTTACAGCCTTGTACAATATGCTCCTTCATCCAGTAAACGATAACTTTCGTGACTTGATACGTAAATAACTATTACATTAACCACACTTCCTTGTTTGCTATATTTACTGTTATACCTTATATATTTCTGACTATGTATTGGATTGGACACAAATAAACAAATTAATTGACCATTCGTCCATAATCGTTGACACATTACCTTTTGCTAGTGAGGATCATTCCATACCATAGAAAATAATATGAAAGTTGCATACACCTTAACTAAAGCTGCCCGATATTCAGTTATCATGGTGTGACTTGTGTGGGGCCTTGTTACTCCTCATCAATCAGTCTTCTGAAGACAATAATTTGATCCAAATGATCACTAATTTAATGCGAATCTAAAACATTGCCTTTGCTCTTTCAAAGCAAGAGGTCTATCCTATTGCTAGACCAGCAATGCTAAAAGTGGTACCGTGAAAATTTCTATAATTGATATAACACGTTAACATTATTTTTAAGATAAAGAATATACCTGTACTTTTATTAACTCCAGTTTTGTAAAGCAAATAAATCCAACATAAACACTATATTAATATGTGTTAGTTGAACCCTGACTTGTACTTGTGGTTGATAATAGTCGTTCTTTTTTTGCAGATAATTTTCTGATCAATCACTGTGGACCAGTTAACATAAAACTCAAAGGACCTAGACTTTACCAAAGCAGCTATATAAAACCGAAGATGAATATTTTACTACAATTGCTACCACAAAAAATTGTAGTACGCTCTGTTACTGACTGCCCTGTTACTAAGTACTAGTGCCGCAGGAGTACTATGGACCTCCTGCTGCTCAAGTGCTTATCAATGGGAACAGATACTAGCAACATGATGGATGCGTATACTTTTTAATCTAGAATATATTTTAGTGCATGTAGGTACCTACCTGCTTATTTTTTATAGTAATTTCTACAATTTAAATTTTATGTTTAATATGTAATAGGGACTTATACCAACTGCAAGTTGTAAAAAATAATATATGTGTAAGATATACTCATGTAGGTGAAATTAACCGCGATTGTATTAGTACCTACATGTGTAGTACATATATATATATCTATAAAATTCAGATGGCTGCAAGTTAATAAAACAATAAGTATGTGCTCATAGATTTAGTGTTAATTTAATAAATAATCTTGTTTAAGAAAACTTTGATAGTAAACTCGGATATATAATACAACAACCTCATAAAAAACATTTTACGGTAATTTTGACACTTAACTACATTTCATAAATTATATTGCAACTTTCTTCTGCACTTAAATATTATTTTGAAAGGAACAATAATGCTGATTTTATATTATGATCAGATATACCGACCGATTCTTAAAGAGGGCTTCTTCTCACCCTCTTATTATTGATTTTAGACCCAGAAAACTATATATATTACTAAATGGTACAGTGGCAGCTACATTTTAACAACGGCAATTTTTACATTACTTTCAAATTACTGTTCCAACAATACCAGTTAAGGAGATCTTTAATTGAATAACTAAAGCTATTGCTTTAATAAACTGTTAGATCCAGTAGCCGTGAACGTTACAGACGAAAAAAAAACATAAATACTGTAGTGCATTTATTAGTCAAGACTACAGTTTTATGCAGCAAATAAAACAAGTTTCTCTCACAGTTTATTCTACATGCTCTTTTTTTACTTCCTTTTATAATGAAGGAAGTATTGGATTCACCCCAAAAATTCGAAATTAAGTTTTCAACAGATCTTCACGTTTTAGAGTCCCCTGAACCCAAAAAACATATTTTTTTCATTGGCCTGTCTGTGTGCCTGTGAACAGAATATCTCAAAAACGAAAAGAGGTATGACGTTGAAACTTCATATATAAGTTTTGTGTACTATGTAGATGCGACAGCAAGCTTTTGAAAAAATCGCATAACCGGAAATAGCTGTTTACTCTTGTGATTTTTCAGTTTTTTTAAATTTTTTCAAAAAAGGCTAACGATTTTTTTCAAACTTCACATTTTTATTACATTTTTAATGTGTATTGATGTGAGATAACTGATTTTCCAGTTTTTAAATTTTTTTACAAATGCTTAAAAATTTAAAATCAAATTTTTGGCTAATTATAAGACTGTAAAAGGAAGTTGTGTGCGTGTATCACACCAGCTTTTTTATAATGAAAAGATTTAATGGAAAAGTTGATATATTGCAGTTGTAATTGATTAATAATAAACTGCATTTTCAACAACTACTGTAATTCCTCTTTAAGTTATGCATTTACTTGAACATGACCTGCAAAACAGTTGAACGATATTGAAAAAATCTACAATGTCAAAGTATAACTTTTTTTGCATAGTGATCGTGAAAGTTGTCTTTTTTTAACGAAAAATCAGTTGAAAGTTCCAAAAATCGTGAAAAAAGTACACTGTTTAAACTATTTTATTGATATGTCAATTTGACAGTTGTCAATTCAAATGTCCTTTTCGACTAAATTTCGACCAAGAGATCACTATGCAAAAAAAGCTACGTATACAACACGTTTTGAAAGTCCTTTTTTCATTCATTTGCTTGATTAACTCGAACTTCGCCCTCATTATCAAACTGCAAATTCATGAAAAAAAGTATGACCCAAACGAGTTGTACAATAGTAATATTTCTCATTTTGTATAATAATGTGCTAGCACATAGCAAAGCAAATTCATGGTAGTATGTCGTGTTATTAGAAACATCGCTATTAGCTGGGTCCTTTTTTATGAATTGGAAGATATACCTATGTTCAATGCATGTCTGCATTTCACATTAATATTTTTTGTGAATCTAAAAAAGTACATTAATCATTACATACCTACTTACACCCCTTATACAGTGTGTTTCACTTAAAATGAAAGCACCTATTGATTTTTCATTTGTAATCATAATAACTACTACCTATTCAATTCGTATTGTTTTTACTCAAAGAAAAAGATTGCAATTTTGTAATTTTGTTTTGACCATATTACGATTACTATTGCTTCTAAATACAATTTTTTAAATATTTTTCCAACAAAAATTCATATCTGGGGGCTTTTAAAGATACTAGAAAAGATTTTGAAAACAAATTCAGCCTACCTTAATCGCTAGGGTAAGTTTTGGAAAATTTTCTCTTTTTGTTATCCACTTGCTTGGATCTTCTTCATTACAAACAAACAACCTTCAATGGGCGGATCTCAAAAAATGATCAAATAGACGGAGTGGAGCCCAGTCGAACCTTATAATAAACACGAAAAAAATACTCATACATGCGATATTAATTGTAATAAGGCTATAAATTGCAAATTTAGTTTCTCATATTTATTTGCACCAACAGAATTACAAACTTCTTATCTAAAAAACTAACAAACGAGATAGTAATATAGTGCATCCACGGTAAAGTATGTTATACAGTGTGTCCCAGGTAAAGAGAACCAGTATGGGGATCTCGTTAATAGTAAGAGATACACATTTGGTTAAATGGAAAGAAAAACAAAATGATGCCTAAAAATCCTTGATATGATTTTTAGTTTTTGAGTTATCTTAAAACACCGAATTTTAGGATTTTTATTATATTTTTTTCTGGCGTTAACATTAAATTTAGAGCAAAGCTGATAAAGCTTTTTATGGCAACTTTTAAATGAACTTAAAGTTTACGTTAACAATTTCTATATCCCACATTTTATCTTCGAATAACCACCATCAACTTTTTTAAATACGGTTTGGATTTCCTGATGTAAAATTTTTTAAACCCTTTTTATTCTGAATTCAACAATGTATGGTATGTTATGGTTTAATTACGTTTGGAGTCTTTTTTGACCATCATCAGGAGTTTTTTGGATAAGAACCTGTGTCCTAGAGCGTTTTATACGTTATTTCAGCTTTTATAATTTAAAGAAGAAGCCACACTCAATCTTTATTTCTAATTTTAATTATTGTTTACAAGTAAGAAAAATAATCAATAAATTAATTAATTACTATTGACAATTATGTGTATTCAAAGACCATAAGTTATCATTAAGGATGAAACATCCAGTGTGGCTCATTACTTTCTCCTTTAAATTACCAAAGCTGAAACAACGTATGAAATGCTCTAGGACACAGGCCCTGATCTAAAAATTTCTTGATGATTGTCAAAAAATATCAAAAATCATTTTCATCTAGTATGGCTATGGAATAGTTCCTAATTTATGAATGCAACTATAAGTCACTTAAAAATCAAATGCCAAGTTTGACATTTAGTCAAGTAGACTGTACTAAGGAGAAATAACTCGCGTTTCGAAGCGGACCGCTAAAAGTTGACAAATATGGCGGTCGTCGTGTACTATTATCCATTCACAAAACTCGTAAACTGTCAATGTCAAATATTTGGTGAGTGTACCTGGAAATGCGGACCATGTTTTAACAATTAATAACACACTTGAAATACACTCCATTTGATTAACAACCGTAAACTGACTTTTAACCGCGATTACAGGTTAATCTAGCTCGCTTCCAACTCTCGAACGGTAGCGAAAACGAACGAAAATGGCCGAAGATAGTACGCGCTGTCGACAGCGCCGCGACGGCTATCCTCGGCATTGGGACCGCTTTTATATACAGCCGTCATAAGAAGTTACATCTCCTTATTACAGTCTTCTTGCATTTAGTATAAATGTAGTTGCGTTCATAAATTACGAACTATTCCGTAGCTATACTAGATGAAAATAAGTTTTGATCATACTATATATATTAAAACCAGACAAAATAGAATCAAAATTCAGGTCACAAACAAAAACCATATCAAGGATTCCCAAGCATAATTTTGTTAGTCCTTTAATTACGCAACTTTTTCCCCATTTAACCAAATTTGTATCTGTCACTATCATGGGCGCCGTTATAAAACTTACCAGGAAGGTGCGATATTTTTTCAATATTGAGATAAGACAATTAAATTCACAGAGAGTATAAAAACAGAAACACTTGATGCGCACCTAAAAAATGCCATTAGATTTTAAAAAATATAAAAACAAATGCTACAAGGTTTGGAAAAAACACCTGGATCAACAACAAGTTTTGTGTATCCAAATCAAAAATAGTGGGCATTTTATTTGTAAAAATTGCAAGAGCAAGGTACATTTAGATATTAGATATAATAAAATCATTACGTTCTTTACTACATCTTTACCTTATGGTTTAGGCATAGAAGCTCACAAATTAGTGAAGCGTTAGTAATAGCAATACACAATAATGCTGACATAAAATTAATTAACAAATAAAAGAAGCAAAAAATATACATACCATATAGAACGCATCGAAGTCACAAATAGAAAACCATGTTAACCAGGATACACAATAATCTAACAGTAGGAACTCAACCAAAGAGTGGAGAGTGAATAAAGACTAACTTGAGATAAGTAATGCATTTATTTAAAATATTTGCAACCATTCCGTGCAGGTGCACTGGTATTTGGGGAGCCATTTGATTTATTACGTGAACGTGCCTAGACACAAGAAAACCCAACATCGGTCGGCCCTTAAAGGTGTTCAAGAAGTCTAAATATTGTTTTGTATTTTTGTTATTTTTGGAAAAAATCCAGGGAGTGGCAAGCGCCCTTCCTTGCCCATATGTAACGGCGCCCATGGTCACTATTAAAAAGATCCCTATACTGGCCCTTCTTATCTTGGACACACTGTATTATAATACACACGGTTTCATACAAATAAGCCGATATTTATTAAAGTTGCAGAGGATTATACCTTTACTTCCTACTATTTCCTTTCTTTTAAGCAAATTATAATATAAATTACGTAAAGGTGAGGCAAAAATAAATATATCCTAAATATATTGTAAATAAATAGAAGAAGACATAAAGTAAAGACAGCTGAACACCCAATACACAGGGTGTTAATACTAAGTCGTTACAACCGAAAATGGCAGTTAGAACTCATTAAAACAAACAACTTTTCTTAGTTCCAATTTGATTTGGTGGCCCGGTCCGTAGTTATTAGAGCAAAGAGTACTGTATTTATATAGTGGAAATAAATCAAATTTATTTTGACCGAACATTTCATTAGAATACCTCTAGCCGTTTTCCAAATTTTTGAAAAAAAAATTTTTGTTTAAACTTTAACATCCTGTATTTTGAAAACAAAGCCGTTTAGGTCCCATGTTTGTATAAACTTTTTGTCTTAAAATTGATCAAGGAATCACCCCTTACAGTTTGTCTACGTACTTAATTAACACCCTGTATAAAAGCGAAATGTAAAAATTACAGGGATATCACACTATTGGCGTAGGTACTTTCTAAAGCGTTTGCCAAGGAGTTAAAGTAAAAGATGCGAACATATATTGAGCACATAATAGGACTGGTAACCGACCAAATCTTCACAATAAAACAAATCCAAAAGCAATTGGAAAGCGGGGTACGCCTGCACATGTATATGACAGTGTGAAAAGAACAGAACTCCTAGAGGTCATGAAGGAATTGGGGATTCCAAATAAGATAATCAAATTGGTAAGGATGACACTAAAAGAAACACAAAACCAAATACAAATACAAGGGGGTGTTTCAAAAAGCTGTAACTATAAGAGAAAGGAACTAAATAGAGAAGTCATAATCACCAAGAACTCACACCAACACATAGCATATGCCGATGACATTACAATAATAACAAGAACCAATGAAATACTCAAAGAATTAATAAAAAAATCTAGAGAAAACATCAAGAAAATACGGCCTAGCAATAAACGAAAAAAATACAAAAGATATGGAAATGACGGGGAAATAAAGTACGGCGAATTAAAATCTAAATATACGAAATGAACTGGGGAAGGAGTACAGTTTTTGAAAACTTAGAGAATTTCAAATTCCTAAGAACAGTACTAACAAAAAACGGCAACCAAACCAAAGAAATAGAAAAAAGAATAACTTAATCGAGAAACACAACAACATCTCAAATTATGGGAGACACAAATATTAAACATATATGGAAAAATCAAAGAAGATGAAACATGGAGAAGACGCACAAACATAAAGCTTAACCAACTATACAAAGAGCCGGACATAATATTGGTCATTCAGGTGGACAGACTAAACTAGATCGGACACGTATTAAGAATCAAGAGACAAAGAGTGACAAGAAGAATTTTATTAGAAGAACCAGGTGAAAAGAGATGAAAGGGAAGGCCAAAGCAGAAATGTATAAGAAGCATGGAAGATATGCACATTTTGTGAATACATGACTGAAAAAAAAGAATGAAAAACAGTAAGTAAACACACGTCACAAACAAAAAACACTCAGAGGACTGGTCTGCCGGAAGGGCTAAAAAACCGACGCCACTAATTTCAATCTTTTAGGATAAACTTTCCTGACCTTTCTGTTGCTATTCCCATGGAAACTACGGCTTCACTCAAGTCCCTAGCACGTCCCACGGTGCCAGGGCCCCTCTTTTTCCGTTGGACAGCCGATACAAGCCGCTGAACGCCCTGTAGAACGATTCCTGTAGCTCGACCGCTGGGAAAAACGCCTCGAATTTAGCCGCTGCCTCACACCTAGGGCCCCAATTGCTTCTCATGAAGGTCACTGCCTACCTCTAGCTCACAGGGGCTCCAATTACACTGCTCAAAGCTCGTAAGCAATCTCAGAAAAACCACCCAACATTCGATGCACACATTAAACGCTTTTTTAAACTTCTGTAGAGGTGCTACTAATTACAGCACCCCCAAAAGATATGGAATTAATTTTCAAACACACTAAATTGAAAAAAGGGTATTTATTCACGTATTAACCCTTTCTTTACGGGAGCCAGAATATTGCGCAAGTCGCTGACTGCTGAATACGCGAGAGACATATTATGAAACGAGACTTTTTAATGCATTTGCTACGGGAAAAGGGCGCATTCGCTGTTGTATTTGCGTTCATATACATCTGTTTTGACCACAAAAAAAGTTTGGTTTACATAGGTTGATATTAAAGCAGGTAGTGGGGATTTAAAAATGTGGTGTTCATGCGGCACTATGGGAGCATTCTATTACGTTTTATTCTTGTTTGTGGACAGTTTTTGAGCTTCGGGGATTGTAACTTTTATTGCAATGGCGTGGAAATATTTGATGGATGCCGAATTGGAGAAATGTTTATAGGAAAGTTGACTGGAAGATGAAAATTTTGAACCCAACAGTAGTCCTAAGGAATCTGAAGACGACGAACAAAATAATTCTGGGAATAATTTGAGCAATCTATTTGATTGAAAAAAAAACTGTTAATTTTCAGCCCGCAATTCACTTTTTTTAGAAAGTGGACCTAGGTTCTGCGTATTCAAAAATAGGTGATAATTGTTAAATTTTAGATTGTTTGGAATTTGTTTCTCTCGTAACAAAATTGTACTACCCCCTACAGTTTATACACCACGGCAGCTCTGAAAACTCTTTACTCACCGCGATGGCCCTAGCTAACTCAAATTTCGGCGGCCTTGGATCGTAGGTTCAAATCATCAGCTGTGTACCCTGGAATGTCTTCAAAAAGGAAAAGAAAATGGGCGCCAGAAATCAAAAGATTTCAAATAATAAGAGGAAATAAACTGCAAGTGACTAACGTTTAATTAATAAGTAATAAAAAGTCTTAAAGTGTCAGTAATAAATAATCAGGATAATTAAAATGCAAATAATGTGATAACAAAATTGTGTACGTAAACTGAAGGTTACGACACGCATAAAATTAAAAACCCCTTTCGGGTTATTTTAATAACTTTAACAACAAATTATTCGTGGAATAAGCTTATCACAGTCATTTAATAAATCCTTCTGTTTAGGCTATTGAAAATAAAAAAGCGTGACTGTACCTTTTACAGAGGGTCAATACACATCAAAATTGCAGCTTTAAATACTGAGCATAATTAACTATAAGCATAAAAATTCAAATGTAAAAAGCAAGAGCATGTATGAAATTGAACATTACATGTTAATAATTGCGGAACGTGTGAATTTAAATTCCAAATAATTACGGGTTTAAAATGTATAAATGTAAAATCCGCCGAAAATTGCTGCGGAAGCATCCTCAAAAGACAGCAAATACGCCGAACCCAGCAGCTGTCGAAAATGCGATAAGTAGTTTGGTTCATTAAATAGTCTCTCGAATACCATTCTTAGTCAAAGTTAAGTAGATTATTTTTGCGGTGGTATCACTACTCATGTCCATTGCGCTTGGGATTAGGACTCGTGCTATCGCACTCGTCCTAATCGTACCAAAGCGCAATGGACATTCGTGACACCACCGCAAAAATAGTCGACATAACTTTGACTACTCATGGTATTATAAGTGAGAGTAATTTCATATCATCTGAATGTAGAAAGAATAAGCTTTCCACTAGTTTAAGAATCATCCAGAAATATTCAAAACTAAGCTTGTATATGCGATGTATGCATAAAATTCTTCTATTTTCAGCCTGACAGCCTCGCTTAATATTTGCGCATTATGCGGCTCCCGGCCTAAAAATCAAAATAAGTTAGGAGTAAAAATATCTTCACGTTTCTAATAAATTAAATAAATTTTCAAATTAAAAAAAAGTTACCGGTGGTCGAATTCGAACGGCAGGCGAACCGCCTGTGCAGCCCCAACGTTTTCTGTGATTTTAAGGAACTGTACAATTTCCACATGCGCCACGAAGCATCAACTTGTCGTATTCTTGCTTTGCAGCTATATTAAGTAACTCGCTAATTTGTGCCTCATTTTTGTATTGTAAAAAATGTATTCTGTATCTATTGGGTTCCATTTTTGGTAAGAATAAGGCCTGCACTATGTACAAATTATTACTTCTATCTATTACTAAGTTAAATAAAAAAAAAATTTTTTTTATTTTTTTAAGGTGCTCACCCGGTGTATAGTTGTCTGAAATTTTACCGGTTTCACTCCAGGTATATATATAATGTGTATCCAAAATATCGTCTTCCTCCGACAAATATTTTTTTATTTATACCGCCAACAGACAGACAGACAGACTGACGGAATTGAGAAAACCTGTTTTTCGTCATTTAAGGACCCTGAAACGTGAAAATCTGAAGAAATCTTGGAAGGTGATTTTTTCGTGATTACAATACTTCCTTCGTATTTCAGA
>CALNHX010010256.1:0-41939 GCA_940337035.1 Agriotes lineatus | reverse complement strand
GGTGGTTATAATTAGGTACTGCTGGAACAGGTTGGAGATTGGGATTATTTTTAGCGATTGAATTGTCTTTGTATAATCGATGGTAGTATTCGCAACCTCTGTAGTTTGCAGGGTGTGGGCCTCCACATAGTGCGCATGTTGCTGGAGTATCTTTGCTTTTTGTGCAGCTTGCGGTGTTGTGCAGTCTGCCACATTTTACGCACGTAAACGGTCTGTTGCAGTATTTTTTAGTATGTCCGTACAATTGACATCTAGTGCATTGTATTGCATTGTTCTGTTTTCTGGGAGGTTCAATTTGTACTACGCAATGTAGTAGTGTGCGGATATCATAAATCTTTTTGTTATTGTCGGCTGGTTCTATGTCTGCAAAGAACATGTTCAGTGGTATTTTATCCTTTCTACTTAGTGCATTGACGATATTCCTAACTTTGTGTCCCTGAGTTTCAAGTTCTTTTTTAATTTCTTGAGTGTTCATTGAATGATGTAGGTATTTTATTACTACTCTGAGAGCCCTTTCCTCTTTAGGTTGATACGTGTGATGGATAATATTATTGTCTTTCATGAACATAGATAGTTTTCTGAAGGTGTCTGGGATTTTACAGTTAATTTTTACTGTATCGTTGGCCATACTTCTAGTGGTGTACTGTTCTTCTTCTACAATCTCCGTCAGTTTTTTTTTCATATCTGCGAAGTTGGCTACACCATATACGAATATAGGAGGAGGTCTTGGGATATTATTTTCCGTTTGGTTTGCAGCTGTAGTTTTTTCAGTGTTGGGTGTTAAGAGAATATATTTGTTGGTCAATTGTATGTTATCCGTTGTTGGTTCTTGATTTGTGAAGGTTTTCCTTCTTTTGACGCTCTTGACTACTTGCCAAGGATTTTTGCTGGGCGGATTTTCAAGTTCTTCGTCGGTGGTTGAAAGCATTCTTTCTAGGGGTGTGTTAACAATTTGCTGTGATTGTTGATGAAAATATTGTTGTGGGGTATGTTGTGGTTGATGGAAATATTGGGATTGTGGACAATTTTGATTTTGGATTTGCATGTGTTGAATTAATTGTTCATGGTTTGGTGGGAATAGTTGTGACTGTGATGGATCCATTTGCGATATTTGCGTGGTCATAACTGGCTGATATTGCATAAGGCTTGGTGTTGACGTTATTTGAGGCATATTGTTTATAAAACCAGGTCCGTTTCCCGTAGGAAACATTCTTACCAAATTTATCACTTAGCTTTAAGGCTAATGCACGACACTCGAGATTATAGTATCGCTGACCTTACGGTCAAGATAAACGCACTGTACCGCTTGCACTCTCGATATAGCAACTTGACGCTTTGAAAGTTAAGCGAGTGTCATAAGTGACATTTTATATGGCCAGACTGTTGTATATAAAGGGACTGTAACCAGATTTAGTGTACCTGTATAATACTTTAGTAAGAGTAGAGCAAACAGCGAAAACTTTTGGATCATTTTTTCATGGCTACCAAGATTTAATGATATACAATCAAATTGCAAGCTACGCGCACGTCAAATAGGATACACGAAAGGTCACGCTCCGATCCGAGCGCTAAGATAAGAAAAACAAAACCTAAGCAAATATAAACATCTGCGAAGCCGGAACGTGAGATTTTATGTTGTGCCACAGACAGACACACATTAAGGAAAATTATATTATAGATTGAAAAACAAGGTTGGTAAAACTGACACACGAGTTGTTAGTTTCATCAAATTCAAGGTTAGCAGGTTAGGTTTTGTGTCAGTCTGTGTCAAAACTGACGCAAAACCTAACCTGCTAACCTCGAATTTGATGAAACTGACAACTCGTGTGCCAGTTTTACCAACCTTGTTTTTCAATATATCATTAAATCTTGGTAGCCATGAAAAAATGATCCAAAATTTTTCGCTATTTGCTCTACTCTTACTAAAGTATTATACAGTTACACTAACCAGATTTAGTGGAAATGCCACCAAGTTGGCAACACTATATATTGCTAGCGCCTATGAGTGGGGAGCAGTGTTGCCAGATTGTGAACGTGGGTTAACCAGAATATAAGTATCAAATTACCAGAAATTTAAAAATGTGTATCTACACCATATACAGTGTGTCCACAGATAGATGAAACGACCTTGTAAAAGGTAAAAAATTCTCAATTTAAATTTTCATTTTTGGGGTTCAGCCCTGCTTGGTTAAAGGCGAACTTCTAACATAATTTCAGTTTTAAAAAGTTGGCCGAGGATTTTAAAATTTGGTATAGATGCCTAGATGTTGATTCTAAACAACTTTTCTTAATAACTTTTTGTCGTATTTGCCACATAAAAGGCACTTTACCTTACAGAAAAATGTTTTTTTTTTAATTTCCAAGCCATACTTTATTTTTCATAACTGAAATTATGTTAGAAATTCGCCTTTAACCAAGCAGGGCTAAACCCCAAAAAATGAAAATTTAAATCGACAATTTTTTATCTTTCACAAGAGTCGTTTCATCTATCCGGGGACACACTGTATATAATACTTACTATATTGCTAGCGGCTATGAGTGGGAAACTCACGAAGGAAGTGAGGCAGACAACCAACTCTTCAATGTATAATGGTGAGCTGTGCGCAAGCGCGGCGGCGTTGTCCGCCCAATGGGGAAGGGGTCAAGTTTAAAATTCACTTCTAAAGGCGAAGTTCGAATTCTCACGCATACGCACGAGACGCGTTATACTCTAAGTGAAACTATGTCGGCGCCGTAATGTTTTCGGGCGTTCCAAGGCACTACTAGCAATATATGTATAATACATATATGATCTACACACACCCAAAGCATACAAAAACTTCATATTATGTGTAAATAGTGTTATTTCAAATAAAAATTTGTTTGCATACAGAATCATCTACAGTATTCACCTCTACGGCATCTTTTTCAATATTTTTGTACAGTATTTTGGAAATTGGAATAAGTGATATAATTTTTTCATTTGGTAAAAATTTTACCCAATTTTCTGCCTCTTTAACACATTGTGAAGTTAGTAAAAGACTATTAACGGTCTCTGTTATTAATTTATTGCGTGTTTTGATTTTTATTAAGTTCACCTTTGGAAAAATGCGTTCACATGTTGCATTAGAGTGAAGGATACAAAAGACATTTAAACAAAAGTCGGATATATTCTTACATAAAGCTAGATTATTTCCATCCTGAAATGTCCTTAATGTATTCTAAAAAATGCCTATTTCACTATCTGCATATTGCTGTAATTGTGTTACATAAAGTAATTTACTTTTCACAATAATTTTTACATCGATCGGCTGTTCGGCGGTTCTACGTTCTAACTTGTAGCCTAGTTAATTCACTCTGTCCTACATCCTACTCCTACCGGCGATTCCCCTGCTTGCTGAATCTTTTATCTTTACATCCAAAGATGTCGCTAAACATTTTTGTCAATAAATCAAAATAAAACACCTTTAGAAATTCCTGAAAAATTACCGTAGATTATTTGTTTACCAGAAGCTCATTACCAGTTACCAGAGTGCATCCTAAATTACCGTAGATTCTGGTAATTACCAGAGATCTGACAACACTGGTGGGGAGGTCACAAAGGAAGTGAGACAGACAACCAACTTTCCAATGTATATGGTGAGCTGTGCGCAAGCGCGTCGGTGGGGAATTCGCTTCTAAAGGAAGAGTTCGAATTCTCAGGCATGCGCACTAGAAGATTTATACTCAGAGTGAGACTATGTCGGCGACGTAATGTTTTCGGCCGTTTTCAGGCCTTATCATATTTGGCCGCCCCACAAAACAATACCTATGATAAAATCGCAGCAGCGTAGCCAACCTTTTAAAATATAAATTCCGTATCATGAAGTTCAAATTTCGGTAACAGTAGTTGCTCTTATCGTACACAAAAAAACTCGGAAGAGAATATTCATATAATATAAAATATTTTCATTTTCGAAAATACAATTTGAAATGCCAAGTTAACACTTGTAAAACATGAAACCAGTATAAAATTTATTTTATCTACGACCACTACTAAAAGTAGGCCTTTTAGCGCTAGCTTGTTTCACTAAAAGTGACGTTTTATAGTTTAGCGAGGTTAAGGAAATTAGCTGTTTACTTTAAGAGCATGTGTGGTATAAAGTAAAGTAAGGTTATAAAACTACAATTTCGAACTGGAAGTCAAGTTGTAAAGTTATTCTAGTTACTTCTTTCGTTACAGGTAAAATGTGTTTTTGAAATAATTAAAGCGTTATGTAGTGAATACAGTCAGATGTGTAGTCTTAATAATTACCTTTCGTAACTGACCTTGACATTACTGGCTCCGCAAACATTCGCCCGCGCGGCAAGGTCTTCGGCTTCGATTCATAATTTTCATTTCTCGTGCATAAACGTCAACCTTTAGCACTTGTTGCATAAATAGCTATTATATGTTATGTTTGTACCGTTGCGGCCAACTCAAAGTGCACGGCCGATTTTTAGCTTGTAATACGATATTCTAATCATAGACGTCGAGTTTTGACGTTTACGTTTGTCATCAACTGTCATAGAACTGAAAACTCGGAAAATTCCCAGACATTTGTCAGAAGCAGAGAAAATGCGAGCTATCGCAAAACTGGACGAGAACTGGTCGCTGAGTCGAGTCGCAACAGATTTGCATGTGAGCAAGAGCTGCACTTTCAAAATTAAAAATCGTTGGCAGCAGAGACTTCTGCAAGAAAAGTTTTTTTTTTAACACCAGAGAACAAAGAATTTGCAACCGACTATTTGAATGAAATCAACGACTTTTGGAACACAACTGTTTTTTCAGGTGAAAAGATATTTCAATCATTTACCAATTGACGATTAAGGGACCACAAAATTCAAGATTTGAGGAGCAATATTATGTTCGACCCTTAAGGAGTAGTGGACGATTCTCTGTAAACGTATGGGGATGGATCAATGCTCACGGATCTGGGGCATGCTATAGAATTAATGGTCGACTGAATGCTGAAAATTATCGCAACATTTTGCAAAATGTGATGCTGCCATCTGTAAGAGAGGTCTTTCCTAATCAATTTACTTTTCAACAGGCGAGATATTACCTAATTAATTAATTTTGTTTATGTTAACGTAATTGATAACATTATTTTCAAAGGATAACTGTCCTGTGCATACAGCAGGGGTTGTTCATTGATGGTTTGATGAGAATAATTTCAATTTATTACCATGGCCTGCAAGAAGTCCGGACTTGAATCCCATCGAAAATGTTTGGGGCTATTTAACTAAAAAAATGTATACCAGGGATTTTGCACCAAACAAAACCGATGAATTATGGGAAAGAATAAGAAATGTTTGGAAGGAACTGAGAGAAGGATACAATATGGAAACATTGGTCAACTCTATGCGAAACAAACTGCAAAGCGTAGTAGCAATTGAATACTGATACATATTTATTAAATACATATTATTATATAGTTTGCTTACTTCTGAAACTTTGCTAAAATACAAACATTAAAAAAGTAATACCTATTATTATAACCACAAGCAACGCCACTGGAGAAACCCCCATTTAATAAGCAGAAAAATCGCAAAAATAACCATAGTAACAAAAAACCGTGCACTTTGAGATGTCCGTAACTGTACCAACATCAATTTAAGTAATTCTTAAAATCTATATGTAAGAGTAAACATGAAAGCATTATTATAACCAGAAAATAATTCTGTCTATGAAAGTTAATCTGCATAATAAGTACGCTAATACCATTTTTCATGCTCTATTTTTGCCATGTCTAAAAATTCTTTATCAGATGGTTAACTAGATTGATCACCGTTTTTGTTATTTAATGGGATCGAACAGTACAGGCTGATTATTTTATCATGTAACAATTTGTAGGCAACCCATTATGCAGTAGCATGCATTATGCGTCGTTTCATGAAGTTATAAGAAATATTTAAGAAGTTTCATGCCTAAAAATGGAAAGTGTATATTTTTTTCTTCCATACTTAAATCTAAAACTGTTTTATTAACTTCTTAGATTAAACGAAGGGTTTCTTCGACTTGTTTGATTATGGGGAAGGGGCGATGTCATCTAGGTATTATTCTAAATGTCAATGGCAATGGCAATGGCAATGGGGCGTCAGCTATCAGCTGTAATTTAGTCAATTTTACATAATATCCTTAATCTCTATTTGGAATACTCCTTGCTTAGTAAACAGCCATTTCCTGTTTCAGTGGTTAATATATTTCTAGATTTTGTTTTCAAACAATTAACTTGACTAAATCCTCATGAATGCCCATTTCCAGAATTGATGGACGCATATGAGAAGGCAGAACTAAAGATCAATTTTAATAAAACTAGATGCCTGGTTGTGGAAGGGTTAGGCGAAGATTTGAAAGTTCACAGAAATGCGATTCAAGTCATCAAAACATCTTACAGCGTTATTCAAGCTAGGCAAGCAGTACATAAATTAAACTTTCTGTTATGGCAAATGGCAATAAAGAAAAGTACAAAAAGAAACATTTGTGAGACGACAGTCCAGAGCAATCTAATATATGTTGCCAAAATATGGGCATGCCTATACAAAAAGAAATAAACAAAGAATGGAAACGGTAGAAATGGATTACCTACGAAGAAATTGCCGAATATGGAGACTCCAGCATAAAACCAACAAAGAAGTACTTGTACAAGGCAATATGACACTTGAAAGAAACATAGTTAAAGGAATGGAAGCTAGAAGGCTGAAATGGCACAGCCATGTGAAAAGAATACCTCCAGAGAGAGATGGCTAAGTAAACGACCACCGGAAAGCTGGACTACACAAGTTCAACTGGACATGGAAGAATGACTTCTAGCAGAAAATCAGTCGAAAGACCGAGTGCCGAGTGTTGTAAGAAAGCAGCATTATATATATTGCTATAAACCTCGTAACGTTGGGGAATTACAAAGCTGTTCCCGTTTCGTGCTGCCCAAATTATTGTTGTTAAGAACTGCCGGCAAGCCCTTATTGTTTCAGAATTAATTAACTTTAATTTATTAATCCTTTGTAAACTTCAAGAGTTAACTTGCATTGATATCGTAATAATCATGCAGCGGCAGAAGTCAAAGATAATAATTAATGATTCTTGCAAAACTTAACATTGGGCTTATCTTTAGTTTATTTATTTGAATGTAAACCATAGCTTATATTCATAAAAAAATTACTCTTATTTTACACGATTCGCAACTGAGGGTAAATATTGAATACAACACACAGCATTAATTTAATTACGTGGCTTTATGAGGGTGATACTTTTCGAGTAAAGATAATAATTAATGATTCTTGCAAAACTTAACATTGGGCTTATCTTTAGTTTATTTATTTGAATGTAAACCATAGCTTATATTCATAAAAAAATTACTCTTATTTTACACGATTCGCAACTGAGGGTAAATATTGAATACAACACACAGCATTAATTTAATTACGTGGCTTTATGAGGGTGATACTTTTCGAGTTAATTTTTTTTTACTAACAAAATTTTGCCATTCCCGTTTCGCCAAACTTATTTGATTATCTTGGAACGAATATTTACAAATTCTTGCGCGAACTGATAAAAAATACTTAGGTAAAGCAAGGATAGCCCCCACCTTTTTGTACGATACTGGAAACGCTTTCTTCTTCAAACTGCAACCGGACGCCTCTGTGTTGCAGCTCTGCTCGTTCACTAATAGATTTTTTAACCTTTTACCAAATAAGTGCAAACAGCTACCGTAACGCTTCAAATAAAACGCCGTTGACTTTTCACCATTGCGTTATTAACACGTACTTATCGAAGCAAGTCATAAATTAACAATAACGTAGTAAAATCGGCGGTACAAAATTTATGCATCGTTTAGCACACGATATTATTTTGAATGCCTCAAGCCTTCAGGCTTTGTTCTTATTTGTGTATGTATTATCTGTAACCTCATTTACCTTGCGGTGTAGAGGCTGGTGCTTTATGTGCTTGCATCTGGCGGTACAATGCTCAACTTGCCCCAGATTTGGGATACAAAGTTGGAGCGCGCCCTTTGTGCTTGCACAGCAACGATTGTGTGAGGTGTGTATGTGTGTGTGTTATGTTGACCTTGTTACTCTATTTCTTAGGTATGTGGTTCTGAATAGAGCCCAGTTAATTTGGTGCCCAACTGTAAATGGTCTTACCAAGCCCGGTTCAAATCGCAAGGCTGCGGAATATTCCGGCCTTCGCGGGATTCGAACCGAATACTTGCTTAATGCAAGGCAAGCACTTATCCATCTGCGCTACTCGGTTTCTTCTTTGTTATTATTTATACTAATTGCTAAAACAAATGGCAATCATAAAAATCCAGTAATATGATTGTCTATCACCAGAGCACGCCATCGCAACAGAATACCATTTTTTTGAAAACAAATGCCTAACGAAAGTTATAAATATGCTTACAATAATTTCATAAAATTCCTACATTCTAGCTTAAAATTTCTGCAGATTCGTTTTCAGCCCACCTCGAAGCTTTTATGTGTCCAATTCCACGTCGATGCGAAGTGGTGCCATGGACTCGTTAATTTTCGGCGTATTCTGTATAGAACGGAGTGGGTATAAACATTTCATTTGGAATTCCAGAATGTGTGTGTCCGAATGTTAATTCAAAATGTGTGTAATTTGTTGCACTGTGTATTGAATTATTACAGCCAATAATTGCATAGTCCATTAGGTTATCATTCTCCTTTGGGTGGATTTCTTTTAAGATCCTTAAGTGTTCAATAATTGTAGAATGAAATCTTTCAACAACGGAGTTAGATTCATGGTGGGCCACGGTTGTAAAATGAACGTTATGCAATTTCAATATTTCCTTAATAGTCTCATTACTAAACTCTGTTCCTTTAACGACAACTAAGGTTTGAGGTACTCCTAAAGATGCAAAATATTTTATTAAAGCATTACTAATATGGAGAGCTGTTTTTCCTTGGATATATAGAGCTTGTGAAAATTTTGAGAACGAGTCGACTAAAGTTAAGTAATTTCGGTTATCAAATGTAAAAACATCCATATGAACAATTTGAAATGGTTTAGTTACTGTTTCTTTTAACATTAAGGGTACATAGGCTTTCTTTCTAGCATATTTTGCACGTTGACAAATTTCGCAAGAGTTAATATAATTTGGAATGGCGAGTTTCATGTTTTTCTAATAATAATTTCGTTTTAAGTATTCTAACGTTGCATTAATACCTCTGTGGTTCTCTTTTCCTTCATGATGGTTTTTAACTAACACAATTTGTTTTTCTTGATCTGTAACAGTGTTGACTCGTTTAAGACATCTAATTAATTTAGGTGCGCGTTCTGAGAATTGTTTCAAATAAACTTTACAAAATCTCTATATAATGAGTCTTTATGAAAATATAAACAGTAAACATTTTTTGGGCCAGCACTTTTCTTTAAAAATTGAGAAATTAGATTTTCATTACTAATTTCTGTAATTTTGATGGTTGTTATTTTTTGACTGTCATAGGTTTCGCGTTTGATTTCTAATTTATGATATACGTTTGGAAATACTAAAATTTGGTTTGTTTTATTATTAATTATTTGGTCATAAATTTTGATTCCATCATTTTTTTGTAGTTTGATTAAAATTTGAATGTTGTGTAATCGTATCAGAATTATTGTCGATTCCGTCAGGGGTTCTATTTGTATATACGAAATTATTTTGATTTTTTGGTTTTCATGTATATTAGTCGAAGTTTGGGGTTCGTCATCTACCATATCTTGAGTATAACCTTGTAGAAATTCGGAAACATCTCTATTTCATTTATTAGGTGTTACATTTTGAATATAGTCCTCGAGAAAGTCTGAAATATTTATCTTTATTTACTTCGTCGGGATTATTAATTAGAGATTCGTTTTCTAAAGCGTTAATATTAATTCGTGAAAGACAATCTGCAATTTTATTGAGAGTGCCTTTTTTATAGTAAATTTCATAATCGTATTCTTCTAATTTAAGTCGCCATATTACTAATTTCGAATTTGGTTCCTTCAAACTAAACAACCACTTCAATGGTCTGTGGTCTATATAAATTGTGAACTTTCGTCCATAAAAATATGGCCTAAAATGCTCACAAGCCCATACTATGGCATGAAGTTCTTTTTCAATGGTTAAATATTTTGTTTCGGATTCATTTAACGTTCTGGAAGCATATGCTATTGGTTTGTCGTTCGGAATTTGTCCCTGAAAAAGAATTGCTCCAATTGCAAAATTACTTGCATCTGTGGTCAGAATGAAAGGTTTAAAAAAATCTGGGTATTGCAAAATAGGGTCATTAATTAAAATTTTGGTACAAGTCCTAAAGCATTCGACGAATTCTTTGTCGTGAATAATTTTACTGGTTTTCTTTAAACATTTCGTCATTGGTGTAGTAATTTTGGCAAAGTTCTTAATGAAGCGTCTGTAGTACCTTAAAAGTCCAAGAAAGCTTTTTATTTCTTTCTGTGTTTTAGGAATAGGGAAATTTTTTATAGCTGCTATTTTGTCGGGGCTTGGTTTTACTCCTTGAGGGGATATGATATGTCCTAAATACTGAACTGATTTTTGTAAAAATTCAGATTTATCAAGTTGAACTTTGAGATTACTTTTTCTTAGTCTAGCAAATACCGATTTAAGTCGTTCTAAGTGTTCTTGAAGAGATGAACTGAAAATAATAATGTCATCTAAATAAACAAGGCAACATGTGTCTTGCAATCCTCTTAATGCATTGTCCATGACACGTTGAAAACTGGATGGCGCTTTTCAAACCCATAGCCATTCTTTTAAACTGGCAATGTCCATTATCAGTAGTAAATGCTGTTTTTTGAATATCACCCGGATCTACTTCAATTTGGTAATAACCACTGGCCAAATCAAGAGCAGTAAAATAATTAGCTCTGCCTAATTTATCGCGAATGTCCGTAATATTTGGAAGGGGGTATCTGTCGTCTATGGTCTTTTCATTTAACTTCTTGTAATCAATGGCAAGTCTCCATTTTTGCCAACCCGAAGCATCTAACTTTTTTGGAACAATCCAAATTGGACTGGACCATGGTGAAACACTGTCCTCAATTATTCCTTGATCTAACATTTCTTGAATTTGAGTTTTTACTTCGTTTTTGTGAATTTCTGTATAACGATAAGATTTTGTAAATATTGCAGTGTCGTCTTTCAACTTAATTTTGTGTTTAACTTCGTTTGTAAAACTTAAAGGTATTTCTTCGCTATGAAATATATCTCTATAATCAAAACAAAGTTTCCTAATCGCGTCTTTTTCTTCTCGGTTCATTTGGGGATCGATCAATTTCCATTTTCTCTACAAACTTCACTTCTAGTAAATTTTGGGGTTCAATATCCAAAGGTTCCGAAGTGTTTAAATTTACTGGATTTTCGTTAGAATTAATGATAGTGGTATGAGCGAAATTGTTTGATACCGTTACTAAAGCTTGTGACATTTCTATTCCATTTCCAAATTTTGTGCGACTTAAAATACCTATACCGACTTTTTGCTTGACAGGAATTTTGACTTTTGATTAACTCGTGGGGGTATATTAATTGAAAATTCTGCTAGCTCCCTCGTTTCGTTTTGAGATGTCTTAATTTCTGTTTCATATACGATTGGAATTTTTGCACTAGGGGTTGTCAATTCTCTAGTCCTAACATTAATATTTGCTTTTAATTGTTCAAGTAAATCAATGCCTCTAAGTCCGTCATATTTTGAACTGAATTTAAAAAGATAAAATTTATGAGTTTCGTCTACACTAAAAATATCGAAAACTGGAATTTCCATTACTTCATCACGATAACTAATACCATGAGCAGTTTGAATGTTAAATGGTTCTTCATAAATATAATTTGAATAAAATTTGTATGCTAGTTCTGGGTTAATTAAACTCGTTGTACTACCAGTGTCTATCACAAAATGTGCGTTATGACTGGGTATATAAACATACGGTAAATTTGCTTTAACTAAATTTAATTGTATCAGGTTGGGTTGGTTTGTAGGGCGTCTAACTAAAAATTTGGGTTATTAGTTTCCTGAAAAGTACTGTTATCCCCTGAAAATTGATTTTCGTATTGATTTGGTTCATCCACACAATATTCGGAATAATCACCAATATAATTCATATTTTTATTATTTGGGTATTTCGCCACTCTGCAAATTAAAAATATTAAATAACGAAAATATTAATAACGAAAGTTTCGCCAAACAATTCATTGGAGGTTGGTCGTTTTGTAATATCCCCCCCTGCTTATAAGGGGTTGTAAAAATTATTTACCACGGGTTAGCTCATAAATCGGAGCTAGGGTTCGATCGTTCGCTCAGATATACCATAAATCAGCAAAACACACTAACGGAGTATCCTGTATAACATTTTTATTGTTTTAACTATGTGCAAATAATAAAGCATGAATTAACGAAAATAGGAGACTTTCAATCAATTTGACATTTAATAACAATAACGGCGAGAGCTGTCCCTTCGCATGCCGCAACCCATCTCGCATGCGGACGAAAATGGACGTCGACGGCTGGAGAGGCTCGCTTCGGGCGTTCGGGTCTGTTCGGTACTCTCGCACTTACGTGGACCCGCGCAGTGGCTGCGTCGCAGAAAATAGCTGTCAAAGTTCACGCCTTGTGCTTCTGTAAACAATCAACAAATTAAATCTATTAATACACTTTTCCACCCTTTCCGGGTGACGACAATTGGTTGAATTAGAACCCGGGAGGGACGCCGTGCAGCGGCGTGATCACGGGCGGATTTAACAAGGCCCCGTGGTTCTCGTAAATATGATTGTGGAAGCCTGCACGTTCCTGGGATCGTTGAGACCGGCGGCGTGCCGCAATTTTCAACAATTAACAGGTAAATTTACATTTACTTTGCAAGAGTGATATGTTTCTATTCGGCCGGCTGAATGCCTAATTTTGCAATGTAACGGTAGCCAACGTTTATGAATTTACGGGGGTTTCTGCTAGCTCGCAAGTTAATATTTGCGGCCGGCGTAAAAATTCTAGTTCGAGCGGTGCAGGCACTCGATTTCAAAGCGGCCCAAAATGTATCGGGCTTTATTTAATTACGGCCGTATATTTCGGCTGAGGAGAATTGATGACATCTAGATATTTATTTTGGCAAGCCACTAGGTCAAACCACGATAAACAGAGGACAGCCAGGCGGGTTTTCACCACTGAGTCGAATTCTGTTTATTGGCGACTGCGAGTTGTTTCCCAAAATAATTCACTAGGTCAAATCTACTCTCGGGGAAGTTAACTAACAAGTTATTGACATCCAGGCGGATTTTCACCACTGGGTCGAAACAACTTATTATCTAGCTTGCTAAGTTCGGTCGGGTGGGATCTCCTGAAGGGAGCTGGTGCTAGCAGGAAAAATCTCTCTTTAGTAGGACGGGACGGTCAGGATTGGGGATCTGGGACTGGGGAAATCTGTATGGAAGGTCTCGGAGTCGGAAGGGAAAGTCTCGTGGAATCTCTCTTGAAATACGCTCTGCAACTGGTTTTATAGGTCTTGCAAAGTTTCTATGAGGGGAGGAACGGCGCGCGTCTCGCCTTTGTTCGCGCTGTTGTCACGGGCGAAACTTCGGTCTTGCTGAAACACACCGAATTCTTGATAACGCGAAAGGTCGGCGACGTTTAAATTTGCAAATATTATTTAATATTAAATTACTCAAATTGAAACGGGAGCTAGCGTTACAGTTTTTCCTTCCAGTGAAAAAAATCTAAGTTTCCTGTTCTTTTTAATTGTTATTCCTTGATAACGAGGGCAGATTGTCCCTCGAAACGTTCGTTATTAATATTTTCGTTATTTAATATTTTTAATTTGCAGAGTGGCGAAATACCCAATTAAGAATATGAATTATGAATTCATGCCACAAAGAAGTTTTAGAGATTATATCACCAATATACTCATTAGCAAAGATTCCAGGGTTTTCATAGTATTGCGATTCGTTGACATAATTTTGACTGTCTGAAGCGTATTCAACATTTTGATTTTCGGTAATAGCTTGTTAATAAAGTTCCATTGATGTAAATGTTGGCTTTGGTCTTAAACTTCAACTTCCAGAAGATGTGTCCATCGGTTCTGATTGAAAATTATTACTTTGATTTTTTAAACGAATAGAAGATTGTACAGGATTACGACTAAAATTGAATTGATTTTGACGTTGCTGAAAATAAGGTTGACGTTGTGTGGGAACTATTTGGGCGCGAATTAGGCTGAGTACCAAATGCTATCGATCTTTGGGGTAAATTGTTTTGTGAAAATACTGGACGTTGTGGTAAACTTTGAATGAGTTGTATATTTGATTGAAATCTTGGCCAGAAATAATTTGTAAAATTATTTGGAGGCAATGGTTGCATGTAATTCTGATATGCGTGAGGTTTCACCGGTGTAAGTTTTTGAGGTGGTCTATATAAATTTTGAGTATTCAATGAATTAGATTTTTGTGTAGTGTATAGAAAATTTTCCTCTTCTATTACTAAGCTCATCGCTTTTTCAAGACTGTTTGGGTTTCTTAACCTAACGTTAGTTTGCAATTGTCCTGTCAGTCCTCTAATAAATGTTTTTAAGGCCAAATCGTTATAACTTGCAAGGTGAATAGATTTTTCTGTAGCTGCCATGTTTAAACTGTTTAATTTTGAAATTAATAAACTTCGCACGTCTTGACATCGCATTCCAATATTATAGGGGTTTCATTTTTATGGGACCTTAATGCTAGTAAATCTTGAATCATGCAATCAATATTTCGCTGATCACCAAAACTAAGAGTAAGAGCATTTTTTATTTCATTCCAGGATTTTAATTATGTTCACGATCCTATTAACATTAAAGCGCGTCTTGCAAGTTTTCCCAGGATGGCTCTTAATAAGAAATTGTTATGTGCGACACTGGTTTCTCTGGCAAAAGCAGAAATCAGGTTTTCGCAATTGTCTATAAATATATTCAATGTGTGAGGGTTTCCATCATAATTAACTATTGAATCTAAATGTAATCGAAGTAATTGGTAATCTACACCTTCTGCTCCAGTATTAGCCATGTTAGTTGTAGCCATTGTGCTTTCTGGTTCTACTAAATTAAAATTGCTTAGTAAATTCGTCAAATCGTCTAGTTCTACGTTTGACATGAATTTTAAACAATTACACTTTAAATATTTTCTTCTAAGCTTATTGCGTTGAATCCGTTCATCGACAAGTCGGGTTTATTGCGTGTTGGTGGTAGGTTACGCCACGGAAATTTTGATTACAATAAGAAGTATCCGCTGATTTTGCCTAAACGTCACGCGTTAATGGAATTGGTAATCAAACTAGAACATTTACGTTACATACATTTAAGTGCAACGTCATTGTTGGCAGTAATACGCGAACGATTTTGGCCAATCTTAGGCCTAATTACGGTGAAGAGTATATTGCACAAGTGCGTGATTTGTCGCAATCTTAATCCTGTCAAATCCCAAATCACAATGGGCAATTTACCCGCGGCTCGCGTAAACCCCGCGAAACCAAATCACCAACACAAGTCTTGACTTTGCGGGTCCGTTTTTAATCAAAGAAACGAAGCTTCGTAACCGGAAATTCGTGAAAGTGTATGTATGTATTTTCGTATGCATGGCGGTGAAGGCAGTACACATAGAGCTAGTCACTGATTTATCATGTAAGGCATTTCTTAATGCTTTGAAGCGTTTTATCGCACGTCGCGGCATCCCGGTGATGCTGTGCTCGGACAATGCGACCAACGCAGCAAACAAGGAGTTGAACGATGCATGCAAACAATATTGGAAATACATTGAGTCAAAAAATCCTAATTGCTTCCTCACGGAGCATAAAATCGTTTGGAAGTTCATTCCTGCGCGTTCCCCTCACATGGGAGGCTTACACGAAGCTGTAGTTAAGTCTATGAAACGACATCTGAAAGGTATAATGCACAATCAAATTTAATTTGTGAAGATTTCTGCACAATGCTCTGTCAAATTGAAGCCATTCTCAACTCACGCCCCCTTTTCCCCACATCCCCTGATCCTGATGATCTCACGGTATTAACACCTGGACACTTCCTGGTAAGAGAACCGCTGACAGCGCTGCCAGATGGTCGATCCTTGGAGTCAACAGTCACGACGCTAAAACGGTGGCAACGACGGCAACAAATGACGAATAATTTTTGGAACAGATGGGAGAAGGAGTATCTCTGCCATCTTCAGACTAGAGATAAATGGAAGACAACCCGAGGGACAAGATTTGCAATAGGCGACTTGGTCCTCGTTCGAGATGACACCATCAGCCCTCAAGAATGGAGGATGGGCCGGATCACGGCGACTAATCCAGGAGCCGATGGAGAAGTTCGAGTAGTTACGCTGAAGACGAAGAATGGTATTACCAAACGAGCCACAGTCCGATTATGCCGCCTCCCGATGGAAGAAGATGTTGAAACCCCTAGGGCTTTCAGGTGGGGGAGGATGTTTGAGTTTGTGCGCCACCCCGGCGCGCCGGAACAAGAGCCACCACCTGCAATGCGCAAGACATTCAAGCTCGAGAATCGAAAGAAGAAGGTCGCATGTTGACATGTTTGAAAAAGTTAAAATAAAGTAAATAAGCAAGATCCATAGTTCTTTATACAGTTCACAAAGTTCGAAGTAGAAGCCAAGCCGTGCTTCTAGCAACATCAACACATATAATTAGTTTTATATAATGGTGGTCAATTTTGCATTGTTTTCAAGTGTTGATGAGGGTCCATTTTTCGACTATATCCAAACATATATATAATACACATATATTGCTGGTAGGGCCTGGAAACTTCAGAAAACATTACGGCGCCGACATAGTCTCACTTTGAGTATAACGCGTCTCGTGCGCATGCGTGGGAATTCGAACTCCGCCTTTAGAAGCGAATTTGAAACTTGACCACTTCCCCATTGGGCGGACGACGCCACCGCGCTTGCGCACAGCTCACCGTATACATGAAGGAGTTGGTTGTGTGTCTCACTTCATCGGTGAGTTTCCCACTCATAGCCGCTAGCAATATAGTAAGTATTAGATATATGTATCCAAAGCCTTCTCGTAATCATCGAAGGCCATGTACAGTGGTTGGTTATATTCGTGAATTTTTTCCATAACTTGTCGTACGATGTGGTTATGTTCTATTGTGCTAAACCCTTTTCTGGATGCTGCTTGCTTTTGTGATTGAAAGTCCAGTTTTTTTGATATTCGATTGTATAACACTTTACTTAATATAATTTATATAAGTGTAACAGGAGCGAAATCGGTCGATAGTTTCTGAGCTATTTGTTGTTTTCCTTTTTACAGATGAGGACAACGGCAGTGGTTTTTTATGATTCTGGGATATTTCCGTTTTCTAAACATTTATGATGCAGCAATTCTACGTAATGTAATATTGTACTGCCGCCCATTTTAACAATTTCGATTATAATGTCGTCAGGCTCAAGGCCCAGATGCATTGGCGTATCAAACACATAACAACTGTAGCTCAGAACTTGATTCCGTAGGTTTAATTGCTCCATGCGGAGTTATTGTTAAAATTATCATTCAGCAACTTTTCAGGAAAATCTGTCGTGGGATGAAATGACAAATCTGTACCGCCATATATTTACACAAAATGGGTGAAATTAGAAAACGAATTATAATTGAAAAGCACTCATTTTATGATGCTTCTGCAGCAGCTTAAGGTGGTTGCATATATGTGCGGCCCTTAAATATACAGCAGAACGTATTTGCACGTCTTGTGGGCTCTAAAACTTGAATGCTGGAAAACTTGGCTTCTTTGTCATTTAATGAGTGAAAGAAAAATTGTATGACAAATTATAAAACTTCAACATTTAAAAAAATTGAAAAAAAACTTTATCTGGAGCTTCCCACGTAAGTGGAAGTTTTGAAACTACAAATTCTGCAACTATCGAAGAAAAACAAGCGTGTTCAAAATTATGTACAAAAGAGGTGGTAAAATCAGTAATTTTAAGTCCCTACCCCTTTTAATTTTTCCTCTTTAGGGGTAACATTTTAAGAAAACCTTAGATCTATTTCTAAAGATTTTAAAAATATGTCTAAACGCCAAAAAAATAATGTTCTAACTCAACAAACACAGGAGATACAACGGGTTCTATAATTCACCACAAATGCAAATGCGCACCTTTAGGGGTTCATTAAGGCAAAAGCCTGAAATACGTTTTCAGACATTTGTGTTGGAAATCTTTGCAAGCAAACACCGAGTCAATGTCTTATCGGGTGTAAGAGATATTAAGGAATTCGTGAAAATGCAGTTTACCTATTTTCACCCCTTAGGGGTGGTATTTCGAAAAATCCTTTTTACCCCATTTCATTTTGATATGGACCTACAGCAAAAAAAAATGTTAACCCCCTACCTCTTTTCAATTTACCATTTTAAGGGTAAAATTAAAAAAACCCTTAAACACATTTCCAAAGATTCTAAAAATATATCTGAATGTCAAAAACAAATTCTCTAACTCAACAAACAGGAGATACAATGGCTTCTAATTCACCCTGAATGCAGATTTGCACCTTTAATGGTTAATTAAGGAAAAATTCTGAAATGCGTTTCTAGGGATTTACATTGACAATCTTGCTAGCAAACGACAAGCCGATATCTCATCGGGCCTAAGAGATAGTGAGGAATTCGTGAAAATACATTTTACCCCTTTTCACCCCCTTTGGGGTCGAATTTCAAAAAAATCCTTCTTAGCACTACCTTGCATAACAAATTGAACCTTCCACCCAAATTTCAAGTTCCTAGTACCAGTGGTTACGATTCTGCGTGGATTAGTCAAGGTTTTGACATTCGTTTATATACAGATTGGTGGCAGAAAATGTGAACATAGGTAGTCCAAGGTGGTAGAATACAGTTTATGGGATTTGTGTGTGTTAGACAGTAATAGACGATTAACATCTAGCATCTGCAGAATGAAGGTGTTTTGTTTTCAGACAACACTGAATCCTAAGTTACTAGATTTTAAATCATATTAGTCTAGTTCTGTTTAAGGCATACAAAGCCCATAAACTGTATTCTAGCACATTCGACTACCTATGTTCATATTTTCCGCCACCAATCGGTATCTATAAATAGACTGCTCCGAAATTACACTTATCTTGATAAAATGAAAAATTCTGAATTATACAGCGAAGCATTTGGAGACGCAACGCCTACTCACATTTTGCGCCATTTCTCTGCAGGAAGGACTTGCTACAGTTTTACCAACTTCTATTAAAACTGGCAACACATTGCTACTCTTCGCTCTAGCGACATCTATCAGAAAATTTTGCAAAGACCAGACTGGCAAATACATTTGTCCGTGATAGTACATACATTTTGAATACACTGCTATAAGTTAATATATTTTCTACCATTACATTGTATTGGTATAATAGATTATAAAAAATATATGATATTAATATTATATTACAAATACAAAGGACATCAATTAGTTTGATCAATGAAAAAGTTTTGAAAATTAAATACCACTCTCCAGGTTATGACAATAATAAGTGATAGAGCAGAGAATAAGTACTTGAACATATAAATAGATATATTTTGAATAAAATGCTATATATTTTCTAAAATTACATTTTATTGAAATATTTAAAAAAATATGATATACCTACATTATATACTTCAAATAATACAAAATACAATAAGTACGTCAATAAATTAATTTGACAAATAAAAGTTTTAAAAATTAAATACCACTCTTAAAGTTATAACAATAATAAGTTATTTAAATAGCAGAGAATAAGTACATGAACATATATACATAAGAACATTTTTTTAATAAAAAATCCAACTAATCAAACATACAGCACCAAAAAACTGTAGTATGATCAATTTTATTTTTATCTAGTATGGCTATGGAATACTTTCTAATTTATGAATGCAACTATGTTTATACTTAAATGTTAAACTTGACATTTGATTTTAAGTGACTTATGGTTGCATTCATAAATTAGGAACTATTCCGTAGCCGTACTAGATAAAATAATTTTTGATCATACTTTATATAATTATTGAGATAGAGAATCAATTAACAATACTTCAAAGAAATTTAATTTTCATTATATCCATAGGGTAGTGTCAAATAATCCCTTCAAGGTGTTTATGTTTATTGTAGTGAAATCGATATTCTTTGCATTCAAGGCTGAATCAGTATTATAAACATATTTTTCATCAACTGAACATTAATTTTTGTTTGTAATTTAGAGTATTGCCCTTCATTTTTAAGGTCTTGCCTATTATTTTGAGTAGAATGTAATTTATATAGATAATTCTTTGAGCCACTGTTTACAAAATCTGTAATTTTACTACCCGGACCATATTCAGCCGTTTCATCAGTCAAATTTAGTTGACAAATTTCTTTGCAAAAGGTTCTGACAGAAAACGTCAAAATTTAATAAGCTATTTTAATGAACTTGGGATATTACTGTTGAATATATTCATTCCATGTGACATCATTTACCTACATACCACTAGTTTCTAGTTTAATCTTTACTTCCTTTTACAATAAAGGAAGTAGTGGCTTCACCCCAAAAATTCGAAAATGAGTTTTCTACGGATCTTCACGTTTTCGAGTTCCCTAAACGCAAAAAACATGTTTTTGTTCATTGGTGTGCCTGTCTGCTGAGTGTGTATGTGTTTTTGTGTGCTCCACTAAAGTACTTTTCTCTGCTGCTTTATAATCATAAATGGAACAGAATAAGGTTTTTCACCTGTATGTGTCTGCAAATGACTAGCAAAAAAGTCTTTCCTCTGAATGTGTCTTCATGTGCTTCACTAAAATAGCTTTCTTTGCTGCTTTATAGTCGCAAATGGAACAGCAATAAGGTTTTTCACCTGTATGTGTCCTCATGTGCCTCACTAAAGTACTTTTTTGTGCTGATTTATACTGGCAATTGGAACAGGAATAAGGTTTTTCGCCTGTAGGTATCCTCAAATGGTAAATAAGGAGGTCTTTCCTTATTGCTTTATATTCGCAAATGGAACAGAAATATGGTTTTTCATCTGTATGTGTCTTCAAATGATTAAATAAGGTGTTGTTTCCTTGCTGCTTTATATTCGCAAATAGAACAGGAATAAGGTTTTTCAAGTGTATGTGTCGTCATATGTTTAACTAAGTGGTGTTTCCGTATGGTTTTATACTCGCAAAGAGAACATGAATAAGGTTTTTCATCTGTATGTGTCTTCATGTGCATTACTAAAGCACTTTTCTCTGCTGCTTTATAATCGCAAATTGAACAACAATAAGGTTTTTCACCTGTATGTGTCCTTATATGACTAATCAAGGTACCTTTTATCGCTGCTTTATAATCGCAAATTGAACAAGAATAAGGTTTCTCACCTGTATGTGTCCTCATATGAATAACCAAGCTGTGTTTCTCTGCTGCTTTATAATCGCAAATGGAACACCAATAAGGTTTTTCACCTGTATGTGTCCTCATATGTATAACTAAGTTAACTCTCTGTACTGTTTTATAGGTGCAAAGAGAACAGGTATAAGGTTTTTCTTCTGTGTGCGTCCGCATGTGCTTCACTAAAGTACCTTTCTCTGCTGCTTTATAATCACAAATGGAACAGGAATACGGTTTCTCCCCTGTATGTGTCCTCAAATGCTTAACCAAGTTACCTTTCTGTGCTGCTTTATAATCGCAAATTGAACATGAATAAGGTTTTTCACCTGTATGTGTCCTTATATGACTAACGAATGTACCTTTCTGTGCTGCTTTATAATCGCAAATGGAACATGAATAAGGTTGTTCACCTGTATGTGTCATCATGTGCTTCACTAAAGTACTTTTCTGTGCCGATTTATACTGGCAATTGGAACAGGAATAAGCTTTTTCGCCTGTATGAATCCTCAAATGGTAAACAAGGAGGTCTTTCCTTATTGCTTTATATTCGCAAATGGAACAGAAATATGGTTTTTCATCTGTATGTGTCTTCAAATGATTAATAAGGTGTTCTTTCCTTGCTGCTTTATATTCGCAAATAGAACAGGAATAAGGTTTTTCACCTGTATGTGTCGTCATATGTGTAACTAAGTGGTGTTTCCGTTTAGTTTTATACTCGCAAAGAGAACATGAATAAGGTTTTTCATCTGTATGTGTCTTCATGTGCATTAGTAAAGCACTTTTCTCTGCTGCTTTATAATCGCAAATTGAACATAAATAAGGTTTTTCATCTGTATGTGTCTTCATATGCATTACTAAAGCACTTTTCTCTGCTGCTTTATAATCGCAAATTGAACATGAATAAGGTTTTTCACCTGTATGTGTCCTTATATGACTAACCAATGTACCTTTCTGTGCTGCTTTATAATCGCAAATGGAACATGAATAGAGTTTTTTGCTTGTATGTGTACTCATATGTTGAACTAAAGTGTGTTTCTCGGTTGATTTGTTTTCACAAATGGAAAATAAGTTAATTTTTTTTGCATGAGTCATCATATGTTTTGCAAAATTGCTCTCGTCTTCTGCTTCACATCCACAAACGTCGCAAACTAACCGTTCTTCTAAAATGCTTCCACTTGCTGCAGATGTAGCCAGCAATTCATCTTTTACATCAAGTTCCTCCTGTTTAATATTCAATTCGTGATAAGCTGTGTTGTCGCAAGTGCTTTTCAATGTTCTCTTGTACATTTAAGTAAGCGACTACTTTATTTTCTTCGATTTTCATCTGAGATTTGTGTAAGTTGCTGGCCATTGTACTACACCAATTATTATCAAGCATTTCCTGCTTCATGTCCATTGTGATAATAAGAATAAAGAGTCCAGATGCATCAAATGCAATATCTGAAAACACAACGTTCCGCGAAATTAAATTAGGTTATATTTGTTTTGTTTATTTACAAACTTCCTCAGTTCTATTTTTACTTACATCGAACACTTTGAATAATCAACTAATGCAGTGAATGGTCTAGCAGCAACCCTATTGTTAGGCAAGGTAATCTTATAGTTTATGTGGCTATCAACGTCCAAGCCCGAACAGCTGGCCGGTGGTCGCCCGATGATCAAATCGCAGCACTGTAGCCAACCTTTTAAAATATAAATTCCGTATCATGTAGTTCAAATTTCGGTACATACCTTTGAATAAATAGTTACACTTCTGTGCAATAAAATTAAGCACCCGTCTTATGACTACTTTTCTCAATATTCTAGTTTGTATAATTCGGGTCTATTTTAATTGCCTAGCAGCAGTTGCAATAGATGATAAAACAGCATAACTTGAAAATAACACCTTTATTAAAAGACCAAAACTAAGACCTTTCGAAAAAAACGCTATTAATAAATGCAACAAAGCCGCGTGTGCTTAATTTTATTGCACAGAAGTTGTACATACCAGTAGTTGCTCTTATCGTACACAAAAAAATCGGAGGAAAATATTCGTATAATACTTATAAAATATATTAATTTTTAAAAATACAACTTGGAATGCCAATCTAACACTTGTAAAACATGAAACCAGTACAAAATTTATTTTATATGTTATGTATGTATGTAGGAGCACCAATTTAACCCTACAATGCATGTTTTTTTGTTTTTCTTGAAAAAATAGTTTTTGGATAGAACTGGTCTTTATAAATACGTAAAAAATATTTAAAAAAATTCTTAGTGTCATTTTATATATACTGCCTATAGCATATCTGCATTCAGTAAACACAAAAACATATTCATTTGTTTAAAGTTGGCATATGCATACATTTTTTATACTAGGGATACTGTATTTTATTTTGCAAAGTTTTCCACACCTGCAAAAGACAGGTTTTAATTTAAAAATGTCAATCAATGAAAATTAATATTTTTCATTATTTCAGTGTCGCAGTGGAGATTTTTATGGAAATTCTCTCTTGAACTTTTATAAAATGTAATAAAAATGCGCGATGTCAATAGTATCCAACACAGTATTTGTATACTATCCTTAAAAGTAATTATTTATAACATTTATGACAGATGCAAAGTAAATGTCACTTCCTTAACCTATTTGTTTTAGTAATTTTTTATAAGTACACACTCCTTGAGAAAGATGATTTTTAGATGGACACTCATGAAATATTGGAAATCAAAGGCCACTTTGTGTTTTTATGTTTACTGAACAAACTATACAGCATGTATTCGAAAGTGGTTTAAATAAACTACCATCTTTAGCAATTTTTACTTCATTTTACAATAAAGGAAGTATTGGATTCACCCCAAAAATTAGAAATTGAGTTTTCAACAGATCTTCACGTTTTCGAGTCCCCTGAGCACAAAAAAACATATTTTTTTTCATTGGTCTGTCTGTGTGTCTGTCTGTCTGTGAACAGAATATCTCAAAAACGAAAAGAGGTATGGCGTTGAAACTTCATATATAAGTTTTGTGTACTATGTAGATGCGACAGCAAGCTTTTGAAGAAAATCGCATCCGGAAGTAGATGTTTACTCTTGTGATTTTTCAGTTTTTTTCGATTTTTTCAAAAACGGCTCTAACTACTTTTTCAAACTTCACATTTTTATTACATTTTTAATGTGCATTGAAGCGAGATAGGTGATTTTCCAGTTCAATACTTCTAAAATGTGTTTCTATTGTTTTTTTTTCTATTTTCTTTATTAACTCCTATTTTAAATAGAACACCCGGTATATTGTTACATTTTTGAATTCAGCTTAAGATTATGGAGAAAAGTTATCTCTTCACCTAACGCTCTATACAGGGTGTCCAAAAAATGGCGGATTAACTCTACAGTGCGTTACTTGGGGATGCCTAATGAACCATGGAAAAATATGAAAAAAAAAATCCCTGGGCCGTATTTTTCGAAATATTTCTGGTCAAAGGTGAGTAATGATATCCATTTATTTAAATAACTAGTGTATAATTATAGTGTCAAATATATCTGGGACTTATTAAAATATCTGTTTTTTTAATATTCTTGGGATTTAACTAAATTGTTTTCAATATTTAAGTATTTAAAAAAACTGATTTCCTGTTGAGTTTGTCAATTGCTAAATATGGCAAACAGGCTTTGTACAATAATAATATACGAAATCAAGCTTGGCATTGAAATATTTGTTGTATGAATAATATGTTGGTGGCACTGTAAGTTCATGTCAAATTCGATGTTAGCAGGTTAGGTTTTGCGACAGTTTGTGTCAAAACTGACGCAAAACCTAACCTACTAACCTCGAATTTGACATAGACTTACAGTGTCACCAACATATTAACAACTTACTATGGATACATTTTTGATTGAGAAATTGTTGCAGTATCAATGTTGTCAGATTTATTTTTATTAATTTCGAAATATTTCGAAAAATACGGCCCAGGGATTTTTTTTCATATTTTTCCAGGGTTCATAAGGCATCCCTCAGTAACGCACCGTAGAGTTAATCCGCCATTTTTTGGACACCCTGTATTGTACCGTTTTTGTAGAATTTGTAATTTTTGACAAATGCTTAAAAATTTAAAATCAAATTTTTGGCTTATTATAAGATCACTGTAAAAGGAAGTTGTGTGCGTGTATCACACCAGATTTTTATTTATGAAAGTTAACAAACAGGTTTTTTTTATTTATGGAAGTTAACAAAACAGTTTTTATTTTTATTCAAACAAAAGTAAACCCTACATTTTTCGCAAAAATCTTTATCAAACATAAAATTAATTTCGTCTGGGCCTATAAATTTGGGTTCGGCCTCGCCAACATCATCTGGTTCAGTTGTATCATCTACATATGGGGTATAATATCTAGTTCAGGGGCTGGTTCGTTTGTAACATCTACATGGTTTACAGCATCTAGCCCGTGTTCAAAAATAATAGGTAAATTCTTAATATCTAAATGAGGATGTTGACATTTTTGAGCTGCAAGTGCTGTCAAATTCTCAAGGTTTCCATCCAAATTATGCATCTTCAGGTTGTTCTAGGTTAGGGGTGGCGAACCTTTATTCATCTACGTGCCATTTTTTCTAAAGAAATGTTTAATGAGGCCATAACGTGCCATCAAACAATCTTGACTTAGTGATTAATGGGGAAAAAATAAAATCAAATACCGGGTGGCCATAAATATCTGAGATCCCGGTAGCCATGGAATTAGCTACTTATAAATGTTGGTTAGCATTATATTTCAATTACGATAAGTATTGGTACCTATGTAATGTAATAAAATGCAATAAGAGGAGGGGAATGTGCCCTGGATTCTGCAGTTTAGCCTACGACTCGATTATAAAAATCTCCTGTTCTAACTCCATGACTTATTGCAATCTGAAATAATTTTTGACAGATAGGAATTTTAGTTGTGATGACATTAATGACATTTAGTTTAGTTGGATTCATTATTTTAATAACGCGGTGTTGATTCCAAAGGTGATGTGATATCAGATATTTATGGCCACCCGGTACTAGCAACTTAAAACTCTTTATTTGCAACAAAAAATATACATTTTGTACAGCAATAGTGACGTTATGTTTATTTAAATAAAAGAAAAAATTCGTGCGACTTCTGCTGTTGCAAATTAGATGCTAAATAACTTATATTAGCTCCATACTTTGTTACTTTTAGCAGAATGCTAGCTGGACTGGATTCATCTGAGAAACGGCTTCTAAGCGAGTCTTTAATGTTATTCATTTTTGAAAATAATGACTCACAAGCATAGGTAGATGAAAATATTGTTAAGATAGCAAAAGCCAGCTTCTTCAGACTGCTAAATGTGTCTGGAATTGAATTCCACGTTTCCATAATTTTGATATTGGCATTTTAATTATATTACCTGATACATATAGTCTTTCCATTTCATTTAATTCCAACTCTTTCCTTGTTTCGAAAAATTTTTGAATCCATATTGAACTAGACTGGAAATTAATCAGCTGCATTTCAATTTCTTCATTTTCCAACCAATCAAATTTGTCCAAGTTCAGTTTATCAAGTGAAGTTACATCAGGATATATAATAAATTTCAGTGTTTCCAATAATTCTTTGAACTGAGAAAATCTCGTTGAAAATTCTTTGATTGATGAATTAATTACGGAATTAAACTCTTCAGTGACTTTTGCTTGGTCTGGTTTTTCATGTAAATCCAAATCTCTGGAGATTTTTTTCAAGTTTGGGAAATACTTGTAGTTTTTGGTAACAATATCGTTACTGAAAACTTGCAGTTTAGCTTCGAAAGCATGAATGAGATTTATCATAACAATAATTGTTTTATTTGCGCCTTGAAGCTTCATGTTCAATCCATTGTTAAATATAAATTGTTTCGATTAGGTACCTAAATTCCTTAATTACTGCCGTGCCCAAATTATTTTGTGGCGTGCCATCAATGGCACGCGTGCCAATGGTTCGCCACCCCTGTCTAGGTCATCATCACTTTCAAGAAACTTTTCTGCAAGCTCTAATATCTCTTTTTCAGTTAGACCTCGTTGTAAATACCTCTTATTATCCCCCTCTGTAAGAAAAACATACGACAATAATACATGTTGTAGCATATCTGCTACGCTTTTTTCAAAGCCTTCTTGAATTTTCCCAAAACGTTATCACTGAAAACTGCAATAATAAAACAGTAGGTTAGTTACCTAAATAAACTGCTCAATTACAGATCTAAAGAGTAGCTTCAGAACGTGACCACCGAAGTTCTGTAGATGGCGCCAAGTGGAATTATAGCGCACCCAGAATGTGTAGTTCAAAACGTGACCACCGAAGTTCTGTAGATGGCGCCAAGTGAACGAGCCGCCACCGTGCTAAAATGCTTGGAAATTTTGTTTGCAAAGTGGAAAATCGCCACCTTTCGCCAAAACCAAATAGCGCATGAAGGTGCTCGGGACTTTAGCAACAACTTTGTCCCCTTTCACAATTTCGATATCTGTAGCCGTTCGAAAGTTACAGGCGATCCAGACAGACAGACAGACAGACAGACGGACGGACGGACAAAGCGTTCGCATAAGTACGCTGAAGCTACTAATAACTAAATGCAAACTTGATTTCATAAAAAAAAAACTGTAGTTTTTCACAAAAATGTACTTTCATGGGAGCACACACACACTTGTTTCATCAAAACATTACCACATGGTGTAGGTATTTACTATAATTGGTACAATTTACAACAGCGAAGTTATCTTTAGAGATAACTATGGCAAGCGGCATGTCGCTGAATTCTACTTGAAAATACCTTTCAAACGGTATGCGATTTGATCCCCCTTCCTATTTAAAAAAAATCCAGTTGGCTGTGCAGCTCCCGACCTTGTCAGTTAAAAAAATAACAAAACTCTGAAAATAATAGAAGGCTTTGTAAACAGCATGCATATTACATTTTATAGATTTAGCTTGAATAGTTTTGAAATAACAAGGCCGGTTCCATACATTTGGCACGCACTGTATATTAAAGCAGTTAAGTTAATATCAGACCATATTAACTGTCCCAGTTTTTTTTTGTCTTGTATAGTACATTGTTTTTTATTTTTATGATATAAATCAATTTAAGAACCTGACTTTACCTAATACTAAATTATTTAAATAAATATATTAATTTCTTATTTTAAAATCGGCACCTTTTTGACGTTTTTGCGACCTAAATATGGATTTTTCCAACCTAAAATAAGCCCATATTTTAAGTTTTTTTGCAACCTAAATATCCGCTCTCTACTCATAACTTAACAATTACAAGTCGTTTTATCGTACAAGACTAGAAAAAAGGTGAGAATTACCTCTCTAATGGTTACTGCTACGTAACATTTTTTATGGTATTGTGAATCGTAAACACCTGTTACTGAACTCTGTCGCTAGGGGTACAACAAGCTTCTTTTCGCTCGCTCGTTAAAGTGGAATTGCAATAGCGAAGTTCTAGGAAAACAATTAGCAAGGAGCATTATAACTAAAATTGGGTTTGCACGTACAAGCTTCAGGTTATTATTTTTGCAGTGAGGTTATGTTTCATATTGACAGTTCATTATTTCAAATTATAGTTTTAGCTATTATACACTTGGAATGTAAATTTCTAATTTGGTTTTAACTTAGTATTGCACTGGGGATAACTTCTGTTTATAACAGCTAGAACTACAATTTTATTTAAAATAATTAAGGTGACACCCAGTCAACATGAAACCTTACCTCACTGCAACATAATAACCAGAATTATTATGGCAAAGAATAAATATGATGCGGAATGTATGATGAGAAAGTTGATAGAAACATATGAGAAGGCAGAACTAAAGATCAATTTTAATAAAACTAAATGTCTGGTTGTGGGAGAGTGAGGCTGAGATTTGAAAGTTCACAGAAATGATTCAAGTCTAATCTAATAGGGTTATTCAAGCTAGGCAAGCAGTACAAAAATTAAACTTTCTGTTATAGCAAAAGGCAATTAAGAAAGGTACAAAAAGAAATATCTGTGAGACGACAGTTCAGAGCAATCTAATATATGTTTACAAAACATGGGCATACCTATACAAAAAGAAGTAAACAAAGAATGGACGTGGTAGAAATGGATTATCTATGAAAAAGTTGCCGAATATCGAGACTCCAGCATAAAACCAACGAAGAAGTACCTGTACAAGGCAATATGACACCTGGAAGAAACATAGTTAAAGGAATGGAAGCTAGTAGGCTAAAATGGTACAGCCATGTGAAAAGAATGCTTCCAGAGAGAGGTGGCCACATAAACGGTCACTAGAAAGCTGGACTACACAAGTTCAACTGGACATGGAAGAATGACTTCTAGTAGAAAACCAGTCGGAAGGCAAGATGTCTTGGCGGTTAGAAGGGATAGACGGCCGTAGTGCTGTAAGAAAGCAGCATTATATATTGCAAAGGCTCCACGTTGCGGAGCCTATAAAAATGCGATAAACTGCCTGTTTGTATTATTATTTTGGTACAAAATAAATATAACTTTAATTAGGACAAATCCATACACACAATTCTCAGGTTAATTTATTATTGTGCTTACTTTGCTTGTCAGTACATTTAAGGCTAGTTAAAAATGAAATGTGTTAATTGCTGTACAAATAAAATGGTTGAATGCCTCTTTTTAAATATTTTATTTAACTGCAATACTATTTAAGATAGCTCTCGGCAGACATAAATCTGCTTAATCTCAGGTTAGGTTCCGAATCTGAGTATATTTTCGATTTTAGACTATTTGTCCTGGAGTTACTCCTATGCGCGGTTCTGGTAGATACAATTTACAATCTGTCAGATGACACAAAAACCTCGCCAGTACAACAGCAATTACTTGAATGTTTAAAAAAAGTCGTGAAGTTACCAAAGAATCGTTAGGTAATTTGATTCAAATATTGCTTGGCAACAAAACTTCTACTTCGTTGTTATAGCTCGTGACGTAGACCCGACGCCAACATTTACTTGTTCTGATGCTTGAATTCTGCCCAAAACCGCAAAATCTGATGACGCCTTGCTTTTTAAAATTAGCTGTTCTCGCTTGAAAACTAGTCGTAAGGTAACGCCATTCGATTATCTGCCTCTGGCTCCGCTTTTCTGGCCGCAGACGTTGAATGGGACGTTTTTGCAGACCCCTTGGTGCAATGCAGTGCAGATCTCGGGCCTCAGATACTTCCTTGGGCCGAAAAGGATATTGGAAAATGTCAAGTGTCGGCTGCCGATACACTCGAAGATGAGATTTGAAAAATTTATAATTTTACAGTGGCTGAAACTGCCACAAACACTTCCACGGGTGCACGGTGATGTGTACAATAAAATGCAACATTTTTATAACTGCTAAACACTTTTTTGTTGACAAAAATATTAAATTTAGGAGAGCACAATTTCGCTCAAACTGTCTAAATTTTTATTTCAATTGTTCTCTTCTTATTAACAAAAACGCATCAGGTTGCTATGATACTGTATTCTTTTACTTTTAATTAGAAATTAGTTTTGATAATAAATAACTATAAACGGAGTAAGGTTTGAATACATAAATCTTAAATTAACATTTTCTTAAATGAGTGAATTTTTTTACAAACAAAACTTTCTAATTCCTGTTTTGTCAAACTTATTTGCTTATCTTGGAACAAAAATTTACAAATTCTTGCGCGCGTTGATAAAATAGTTAGGTAAAGCAAGGATAGCCCCCACCTTTTTGTACGACATTGGAAACGCTTTTTTCTCCAATCTGCAACCGAACGCCTCTGTGCTGCAGGTCTTCTCTTTCACTGATAGATTTTTTAACCTTTTACCAAATAAGTGTAAACAGCTACTACAACGCTTCAAATAAAACGCCGTTGACTTTTCACCATTACGTTATTAACACGTACTAATCGAAGCACATAATAAATTAACAATAACGTAGTAAATTCGGCGGTACAAAATGTATGCATTGTTTAGCACACGCTATTAATTTAAATTCCTCAAGCTTTCAGGATTTGTTCTTATTTAAACTAATTGCTAAAACTAATTGTAATAATAAAAATCCAGTAATTTGATTTTCTATCATCAGATCCCAACATCGCAACAGAATACTAAATTTTAAAATACAAATGCCTAGTTGTAAATATGCTTACAATAATTCCATAATATTTCTACATTCTACTTTAAAACTTACTGCAGATTCGTTTTCAGCCCACCTCGAAGCTTTTATGTAGATCCAAAGTGGTGCCATGGACTCGTTAATTTTCAATGCCCAGGACTGTGCCCTTCATAAATTCTAGACCCATAGCCAAAATACTGCCAAAGCTCACAGGTACGTTTCACATTTTAGCACAAAGTGTAAAGCTCACAGTTTTTTCTTGCATTCTGTAGTATCTCAAAGAATCTCCATCGACTTACCCTGCTGCGAGCATAATTTCTAATACGAAAAAGCTCTCTGAAATCCGTCTCTGAACTAAATTTGTTTGACGATGCCAGTCGGAACAGGTACGTTGCATATTTTGCTCTTATGACCGCAATTCCTACTTTTTCTTTGATTGTAGAGTTTGGCTGAGTCCAAGCTAATTTTTCCCTTGCTTCGGGCATCGACTTGAAAGCTGCATACAACAATCGGGCCCCAAAATCAGCTGCATCGGTTTGAAGTCAACGACGCAACACGAAATGTCTTTCCGGACCACAAAAAATCAACAGCTAGCCAGGCACTTGCGTAACGAGTGCTATTGCAGTGTTTTATTGACTTTCATAACACATCACACCCGCATGTTCTCACCTAGCTTAAACGGAAATGTTAGCTTATAATTAGCACGTAAATAACTTTTTTAAGTGTTTAATTTCTTTTATTCTTTGCCAGTAACACTCAGCAACGGAACTGGCAAAAGGCCAATTATTTGGAGACACTGTGGAATATGTCTAAAACAACTATCTCCAAAGCTGCTGAAGAGGTATGTGGAAAAACGATACGAAGAACAACAAAATCTGGTGTGATACACTCACACAACTTCCTTTTACAGTGATGTTCTAATTAGTCAAAAATTTGATTTTTTATTTTTAATCATTTGTGAGCGGATGGCGGCCGGCCCGGGTTCGATTCCCGGTAGATACTATAGATGGATTTTAAAATCGTACGCTCCCCGGCTACCACGCTAACATCTGTGGTAGTCGTTAACCCCTAATAAGGGAACTCTTCCTCAATTTCGACGGGCAAGGCTAGCCACCTACCCGGCCTAAGGGCAAAGAGGGCTCATAGAACCACTTTGTGGTTATAACAGGCCACTGGCCTACAATAAGAGGAAGAAGAAGAAGAAGAATCATTTGTCAAAAAATTTCATAAATTACAATTTCTACAAAAACAGTACCAAATAGAGCGTTAGTTGAAGAGAAAAATTTTCTCTAGAATTTTAAGCTGAATTAAAAAATATAATAATATACCGGGTGTTCTATTTAAAATGGGAGTTAATATAAAAATTGGAAAGGAACAAAAGAAACCCATTTTAGAAGTATGCAACTGGAAAATCACTATTTTAGACCACCACATGTGAAAGTAACATTATCACGACAACAGCCTACTACAGATAGTTGACAATTTCATACACTAGCACGATACTATATCGTATTAGTTATATCGCAACGGCACAAAATTATTCAATTAATCAAGACGCTTTTGCTTTATTCGTTGTTATGGTTTGTGTGGTCGTTTAAAAAATAGTGTTCTAACTCGCTCGAAAGTGCAAATATCTGTGCTCGTGTTTAAGATCCACTCGGGCTAAGCCCTCGTTTTTTCTAATCAACACTCGCACGATATTTGCCGCTTTCGATGCTTGTTATGAAATAGTTATTTTCATTGTTATGAACACTATTATTTAGACGACCACACAAACCATAGCAACGAATAAAGCAAAAGCGTCTGTATTAATTGAATAACTTTGTGCCGTTACGATATGACTAGTACGATATAATATCGTGTTATACTGCGTCTCAGTGTGACTAAACAGTACAGGGCCTTATGGCAAACAGCAACAAACAGCGACGCCATATTTCTCCACAAAAGTGTTCTGTAGAAAAAACGCACCGATCACAGACAAACAAATCTGGTTATTGTAATAGAGACAGCTTAACTATAATCCCTCATTACCTGGTACGTTTTGTCAGTGGCATTCAAACAAGTTTATGAACAAAACAATTACGTACAGTAGGATCTCCGTTACCACAAACACATATTTCTTTTAATCGGAACTTGTCATAGTTTTTTAATTAATAAAATTGGGTTTTGACAAGCATAAAATTATCCAAATTTAGTGGATTTGATAGCCCGTAGAAATAAATAAAACAAATATGTGTTTTACGGCAATCGAGTTTATACATTTAAAATGGAAATTGCAAAAAAACAGTAACTGATTATAATGTTTAATTGTAAATTTTAAAAATTGTACAATTTCTGTGTCACTACTCGCTGTCACTATTGTTCACTTCACTATTAATGTCACTATCACTATCTGCATCATTTATATTTATAATACTTGGTTCTATATCTTCTAACAAATTATCGACTTCTTCCATTGTCCGTTCTGTTGCTATTACGCGATTTACGTAGTTATTCCTTAAATGAAAAAAAAAATCCGCTTAATTGTGCATTAAATTAATTCTTTAAAGATTAATAATAAATAAATATACGGTACCCCCCACCCAAGAAAAGCGATTTTCCCTGCTTTCCAAGAATACTTCGAAACTCAACATCACTCCGTTTCGCCAATACAATGAAATGTTTCGAACCAGTTAGTTACAAAAAAAAAAATAAATCAAAAAACAATTTTTTTTGCCGACGACCATACCTCAAAAGTTGATGTTGTCTTCATTTTCGGAGGACCTATTGTATGAAAACGATCAAAAACTTCAGGAAGGTCTCTGGCGACCGGAATCGTGTACACATGCGAACATACATGTCCCGCACAGCACGTTTAGGCACCCCCCAATACGAGGAAGGAATCTAGTGGGCTGGGGTCTTCACCAAAAGATCCGCACAGCCGAGACGGCATTTGGTATAGTGGGTTCATTAGTCGTTTGGCTCGAATTATTTTAGAGATATTTGCCTCGGAGTGGTTTTTGATATGAGGGAATTTCAATACTTCGTCCACTTCGTGTCGAAGTAATTAAAAAATATGATGATAAATCGTGGATATGTTATAATCTTAAAATAAGAAAATTATGGACAATAAACTAATTAAGCAAAGGATGTCTAATTTAAATATGTATTTATAATATCTTGGGTGTCGATCTTTGATAACATTAAAAATTAATTTAAATGACAATTTGGAAGCTTTTGGTGCATTACAATTCAATAAATGCCAAAATTAAACAGTGTTTACCACAATATTTAAATTAAATACCTTTCTACTTCACTCCACACCAATTCTATAGGATTCAGTTCGCAATGGTAGGGCGGGGGTCTCCAGATCTTCACATTGTGCCTTTTTGCAATTGCTTCTATTTTATACCCATCATAGTTTCGTTTGAAGGTATTGACTAATTCCAACAACTCTTTTTTTAAATTTCGGCTTTATTTGAAGTACTGTTCGGAATTTGGTCTAACTTTCTGCTGTGGTAAGACGCATTGTCCATAGCAACAACAGTTTTTGTTGGTAGATTCGGAATCAACTGATGTTCGAACCACTTTTCGAAGTTAGGTTCATCCATTTCATCATGGTAATGGTGGGTATTTTTCTTAGCCAAAAAGTCAGCTCTGCTCCATCAATACACCCGTTTTTGCATCCTGCATGTAACAGGCCAAATCGTGGACCACGAGTTGTAGAAGCTTTCAAACCTGTGGTCAATCCACGAATAAATGCATCCCGATGCGATTGAATCGATTTATCGACCCATTCTTTCGATACACTATGTCCGATATTTACCCACGATTCATCCAAATACACGATATTGTATCCAACTTCACGATTACGAATTTCGCTTAAATAACGATGACGAAAAGAGATTATTTCTTGCTTTTCAATTAAAATAGATTTTCTGCCACGCGTTTCATACACAAAGTCCATCTCACTCAGTATGCGATGCATTGTTGAGCGAGGAAAATTAGGCAAATTTGCATTGCCATTTACTGCAGATACACAGAATTTATTGTAGGCGCTATATTTTCCCAAAAAAGCTGGTGCACTATAATGCGAATTTCACTCTTCATTTCTCCGTCGTATTTGTTTTCACGGGATGTAACAATTTTGCGCTTTTTGGGTCTTTCTCTTGGAGGAAGTAGTCCAGCTGGTGAAGTGTACTCTTGTCTCCCGATGTAAAGCTTCTTTTCGCCCACGCCACTCATTTCGGACACTTTTTTGATTATATGGGATATCGAATCGTTATTCTGATTTAAATGGTAACTGACAAGATTTATTAGTATTTGCTTTTCTAAAACTTGCAAAGGTTGTCCACGTTTCCATTTAACAATTTCTTTCACTGAGTGGTCAAAATAAAAGCAATAACAATAGATACAAGTATAGAACACTATTCAAAAATAACCGCAACTAGAAAATGTAAACATGCTCTCAGAACAGATGAAGACTAAACATATTTTTTGCACTCATGATTTCAAAATTCATATTTCCCGGTCATTCCCGATGCGCCGAAAATGACTTTTCCCGCACCGGGGTGTTTTTTACTTTCCCACAAAAACTATGGCAATTGTGTGTTCCAGGGGCGCTGTAAACGTCAACAAAAGCTAACAGGTGCTAGGATACGTATAAAAATTTAGTAATTTGTGCTGCCAACTCAGTAAAGTTGTAAAACAGTAAATAATATTTTTTTAACTTTTTTAAATATTTTGAGTTATTCGTTACAAAAAACATTGTACCTACCTCTTTCGGGAAGAATTTTCCCGAATTCGCACTACATGCAGCACTCCCTTCGGTCGTGCTGCAAACAAAGTGCTTATTCGGGAAAATTAACTTCCCGAACTTGTTAGGTAAATAACTATTGTACAAAAATTACCCTAATAGCTTATTAATGTATTTTGCATTAGACAGCAGTTATGAATAAAGCTGATATTATATGGCAAATGCATATTTTGTATAATTGATATGCCGGCGATACTTTTTGCATATGTATACTAATTACGTGAAAACAAATCGTTTCAGCCAAGTTTCATTTTGCGTATTTTGCATATTTATACGTTTTTGAGCATACTTTCTATATTTTGCATATTTGGTTATATTTAGCAATAATTTGTAATGTATGAACTTTTTTTTGTAAAATTTACTATTTCATTACTAAATTTTTGTGTGGAATTGAGATACATACTTTCACTTTCTGCCGCTAGAGTGCAGTGCACTTATCGAAATAAGCAGAGAAAAGGGGAAGTCCCTGTTAAAATATTTGGCTATATAAACATAATCTGCCAGCAACCCCCACTTTTCCCATAGTAGCAACGTATAAGAAATCAGCCAACATAGAATATATTTCAAGAATCGAATGTTGAGTGTTGGGTGAATAATAGTTTGGCGGGGTTAGGGAAAATCTCATTTTTATGTTGGCTTTATGAATCTTTGAATAAAAATCAGAGAAATAAATATACTCATACAAAACAATTAAAAACTTTACATTATTTACAATACTTCCACTTATTTAAAAAAAAATTAGAGCATATTATTTGCATATATTGTAACTTTGGGTGCATATACTCAACAAAATGTATGCATATATATGCGCATATTTTTGTACATTTGAGTGCAAATAATTATCAGCTCTAGTTATGAATCACTCAAACTTTTGGAAGTACAAATTTGTTACCCTCATTATGGCTGTAATTAAGAACAAATTTGATGCGTACAGCAGACGTTAAACCAAAGTTTTAAATTTGTTTACAATGCTATTTAATTCTCCCAAGTAAATAAGTAAATTCTGATTTCAGTTTTAAAAATGATAAGATATAGGTATTAGTTATTTGTAATATTCTATACAGGGTGATTTATAATAGGTGTAAATCACTTTACCATCTTGTTCGAGAAGTAATTTTAAGATAAAAATGTCATATGGACATAGGTCATATTCCAATTTTTTTACTTATATTTTAAAATTGTTCTTTAATAATCATTACTAATTCAATAACATTTAAATCTGTTGTAGTCCTCTAAATAATTGGAATATGACTTATGTCCATATGACATTTTTATCTTAAAATTACTTCCTGAACAAGATGGCAAAGTTTTTACACCTATTATAAATCACCCTGTATAAAAAATGGTTTCTGAATTACAAATTATAATTTCTCAAACTGATTAATTTGAACTACAAATGATGCGTTCTGAAATAAAATTACGTGAGAACTTATTGGGAACTTCTGGCTTTCGTTTATTTCAGTCAACTTATACCATCGCCCGTTGCATAGAACTGGCAACGTCGAAGCGAAATTCCCATAAAGAAAGCATTCCCTATCCTCTCCACGCTGTCTTGTCACCCTGACACGCTCTATAGTGTATGAAATGGTCAACTTTCTGCAGTAGGCTGTTGTAGCGATAATGTTACTTTCATATGTGGTAGTTTAAAAATAACTCTTCAACCACTTGTCCCATAATATATTATTACCTAAGGCAAATTGTACCGGGTGGTTATACACGCTCTTCCATCAAGTTGACTTTGAAATATTTGTGGTATGAATAATATGTCGAATTTGACATAGACTTATAGTGCCTCCAACATATTATTCATATAACAAATATTTCAAAGGCAATTTGATGGAAAAGTATTTATAATCACCCGGTAGAAAAAACGCTATCCCACAACACTCTATCTATGTTTTATAGACCTGAACAAAGCCTTTGACAGAGCCCTTCGGGATAGAATTTAGGAATTACTACAAAATAAGGGAGTGGAGTTGAAAGCCGTTAAAAGTATGTGTATGCTAATGTATGCAGATGATTTGGTGGTATTTGCGAATTTAGAAAGTGATTTGCAAAAGAAACAGAAGTTATGGTAATCGGTAATGAAGCGCAACAACTGGAACTAAAAGTAAATAACGCCAGACTGAAGCAGGTTGAAAACTTCAAGTACCTGAGATCACTATTAAATGCCAAAGGAAGCTTAGAAACGGAAATAAACAACCGAGTATCCAACGCCTCCAAACTATACTATGCCCTGAACCAAGTGCTCATTAGAAAGAAAGAAATAGGCATCGACACAACGGCCAAGATATTCAAAAGCGGATACATCCCAGTATTAACGTACGGAAGCGAGACGTGGGCCATGAACGTCAGTTTTAGGTAAATGCCAAACAATATAACACGTGTAAACAGAAATGATTATTTGTTAATCAAGAACCCACTAGTTGCATTATACAGGCTGATTTTTTTATCATGTAACAACTTATAGGCAACCCATTATGCAAAAGCATGCATAATGCATGCTTCTGCATAATAGGTTGCCTACAAGTTGTTACATGATAAAAAAATCAGCCTGTATATGATGACAAGAGACATTCATCCCTTATAATTACAAAGATCTTACCTAAATTACTATATGATGACAGCACATCCATATAGTGCAAAAACATATGTAGATTGAATGGTTCCATAAAAAATGGGAAAAGCAGAAAATTTGGGCCTAACCTCTAACAGATTCGTGAATAACTTGGGAGATATCGTATCTCTCTGTCTAATATCTCTATTAATGTTTATCGACCTTGTTCCTTCGAATACTTTTACGGTTATTTTAGCTTCTTCGTATAGACTTCCAATTAGTTTTACATAATGGTGGTCAATTCTGCATTGTTTTTAAATGTCGATGAGGGCCCATTCGACTATATCAAAAGTCTTCTCGTAGTCATCGAAGGCCATGTACAGTGGTTGGTTATATTCGTGACCTCTTTCCATAACTCGTCGTATGGTGTGGATAATTTTATGTTCTATTGTGCTAAACCCTTTTCTGGATGCTGCTTGTTCTCTTGATTAAAAGTCGTCTAGTTTTCTTGATATTCGGTTGGATAACACTTTACTTAATCTATATTATTATTATATATACAGGGTGTAGAAATGCTTTACGCACCATATGGATTTCAATGGTAATTTCTTCATATGAAAATCTTTGCTTCCCTAATTATTTTAGAGCAAACTTGTATTGAAGTTTTTTGTAGAGAAAAAAATTCTGTATCCATTTATGCCAGCATTTGTCATTTTACAAGAAAAAAATTACCATGTTTAGACAAATCAGTGGTGCCTTGAAATTACTAAATCACCTCAAAGCATCAACAAATTAGTTTGCTGTTTATTTGTTTGCATATGTCAAATGTAACGGCAACCAAATAAACAGCAAACTAATTTGTTGATGCTTTGAGATGATTTAGTAATTTCAAGGGACCGCTGATTTGTCTAAAAATGGTAATTTTATTTCTTTAAATTTTCGGTTTTCTGAAATGTAAAATGGCTTAAATGGATACAGAATTTTTTTCAAGTTTGCTCTAAAATAATTAGGGAAGCAAATATTTTCATATGAAGAAATTACCATTGAAAACCCTATGGTGCGTAAAGCATTTCTACACCCTGTATATAAAGGAAAGTCACAACCCTGACTAATCAACGCAGAGCCGAAACTACTGGTACTAGAAACTTGAAATTTGGGTGGAAGGTTCGATTTGTTACGTAAGGTAGTGCTAAGAAGGGATTGTTTGAAATTCGACCCTTAAGGGGGTGAAAAGGGGTAAAATGTGTTTTCACGAATTCCTCAATATTTCTTACACCCGATAAGATATCGACTTGGTGTTTACTTGCAAAGGTGCAAATCTGGATTGGGGGTGAATTAAAGAACCCTAAGCATTTCCTATGTTTATTGAATTAGAACATTCTTTTTTGGCACATAGATTGATTTTTAAAATATTTAGAAAGGGGTGTAAGGGAATTTGAAAATGTTAACCCTAAAGGAATAAAAGGAGGAAAAATTGAAAAGGGGTGTGGGGGTTAAATTTATTATTTTTTTCGCCGTGAGTTCCATTTCACAATAAAATGGGTTAAAAGGGATTTTTTGAAATTCCTCCCCTACGGGGGTGAAAAGGGGTTAAATGTGATTTTACGAGTTCCTCAATATCTCTTACACCCGATGAGATAGCGATTTGGTGTTTACTTGCAAATATTATCAATGCAAATACCTAGACACTTATTTTAGTATTTAGCCTTAATCAACCCCTAAAGGTGCAAATCTGGATTGGGGCTGAATTAAAGAAACCTAAATATCTCCTATGTTTATTGAGTTAGAACATTCTTTTTTGGCATGTAAATGTATTTTTAAAATATTTAGAAAGAGGTGTAAGGGATTTTGAAAATTTTAACCCTAAAGAAGTAAAAGGAGGAAAAACTAAAAAAGGGTAGGGGATGAATTAAAGACCCTTTGTTACTCCTATGTTTATTGAGTTAGAACAGTCTTTTTTGGCATATAGATATATTTTTAAAATATCTAAAAAATAGTTTGAGTGATTTTGAAAAATGTACCCCTAAAGGGGTAAAAAGGGGTAAACTACGTTTTCACGAATTCCACAATATCTCTTAGGCCCGGTAAGATATCGACTTGGTGTTTGCATGCATAGCTATCCAATGCAAATGTCTAAAACCACATTTCATTGCCCTAATCAACCCTTCAAAGGTGCGAATTTGAATTCGGGGTGAATTATAGAACCCTTTGTATCTTCTGTGTTTGTTGAGTTAGATCATTCTTTTTTGGCGTATAGATGTATTTTTAAATCTTTAGAAAAGGTTTTTAAGGGTTTTTTAAATTTCACAACTAAAGCTGTAAAAAGGGAAAACTGAATAGAAGTAGGAAGTTAAAATTATTTTTCGCTGTGGGTTCATTTCAGTATAAAACGGGCTGATTTTTTTTCGAAATTTCACCTCTAAGAGACGAAAAGGGGTAAACTGTTTAGCGTATTGAGTGATGGAGGCGGGGGACACTCTAGAATGCATTTGAGATTTAGAAGAAAAAACAAACATTTGTAGTCCGTACGAAGAACGGGCATCTTGCTAGTAATGTATATAAGTGTAACAAGAGCGGTAATTTCTGAGATATTTGTTGTTTCTCTTTTTACAGATGAGGATAACGGAAGCGGTTTTGCATGATTCTGGGATATTTCCTTTTTCTAAACATTTATTATGCAGCAATTCTAAGTAATGTAATATTGTACTACCGCCCAATTTAACCATTTCGATTATAATGTCGTCAGACCAAAGACCCAGATGCATTGGCATATCAAACACATAACAGCAGTAGCTTCGATACTTGATCCCATATGTTTAATTGTTCCATGCGAAGTTATTGCTAAAATTATCATTCAGCAACGTTGGCAGGAAAATATACCGTGGGATAAAATGACGAATCTGTACCGCCACATATTTACACAAAATGGGTGAAATTAGAAAACGAATTATAATTGAAAAACACTCATTTTATGATGCTTCTGCAGCAGTTTAAGGTGGTTGTATATATGTGCGGTTCTTAGATATACAGGAGAACGTGGCAAAACTAGGGATTAGATTACCGCAACTTAAATGCTGGAAAACTTGGCTTGTATTGTCTTTTAATGAGTGAAAGAAAAATTGCATGAGAAATTATGGGATAACTTAAAAGCG